>JAEQML010055701.1:0-35517 GCA_016904865.1 Pissodes strobi
CCTTTTAAGCATGCTCTTGAATAATCATGCTCAAAGCAAACACTCCAATAGACATGTCGTTTACTAGCAGACTCACGTCAGTGTAGTGACATGAAAAGCATTATTTCTTGCTATATGGTTTTTGTACAGTGGTGACCGTGGGTTCCAAAGGCATTCGTAACTGCGATAAAGACTTACAAATCTTAATGTTGTTTCATCTCCCCAGCGAGACATTATGATGTGAAGTCGCAGACGCACACCTGCCGCGAATGACTGATGGATGACATTGACCGTGATCGACACTAGCATGCTCATTAGCAACACATTCCACACTTGCTTATGAGCAATTCCCCTTTCACCCCCGCCACAGGTAGCATGCTCAAAAATCGACCGTTGTTCGATTTTTGAGCATGCTAGTTTAAGCATGCTCGATACTAGCAATGCTTTCGACACACTTGCCACTAGGTAACAATTGCTCAATAATAGTATGCTTTCGTGCTACGTAGTAGCATGTCTATCAAAGCAAAAAAGTCTAGACGTAAGTTTGCCAGATTATTAAGTTCTAAGAATTATTGTAAGTTTAGAAGTGTTTGTGAAAAGATAGATTGGGCATGTGTTCTACAGTCTAATAGGCCTTTTAACAGGTTTCATAATATCCTTACTGAAAGTTTTAATGAGAGCTTCCCTGTGCAGAGTATTAGACAGAAGAAAAGAAAAAACTGGCTAACTTCGGGTATAAAAGTTTCTTCTAGAAATATGAGATCCCTTCACCTAATTAAAAAATTCACAAACAACACTTCATTTCTTAGTTACTTTTATAAATATAGAACTATATATAGGAATGTTATCAAACTAGCAAAATCTAAATTCTACCAACGCAAAATTAAAAATTCAAATAATGCAACAAAAGAAAGCTGGAATATTATACATGAATTGACTGGTAAAAATCCGCGCGTAGAGAAAAAAAATCGAAATTTGTCCTGATGTACTCAATAATTTTTATTGCACTGTCACTAATGACTTACAATCCAATTTGCAAAGGAAAAATAATCCCCTTTCATATACCTATTGCACATATAGATATTTAAGAAGACTTTGCATTTCAGACCACAAACCTTCCTGAACTTTATGAAATATTTAACGAAATTAAAAATTCCAAGGGAAGTGGCTACGACAATATTTCAATTCGGTTGTTGAAAAATCTTCCTGAAAGAGCACTGTATGTCTTGGCTGAGTGCATTAATGTGTCTTTTTTGTCTGGCAGTTTCCCTGACTGTCTAAAAACAGCAGTAGTTATTCCGCTTCACAAAGGAGGTGACTGTGATATCCCTTCAAACTACCGCCCAATTTCCTTACTGTCGACGCTATCTAAAGTTGTGGAAAAGTTAGTTAGGAGGAGAATGTTGATACATTTGGCTCAAAATAGTATTTTGGATGGCGCACAGTTTGGATTTCAGGCATTTAAAAGTACTCAAGATGCTATCTATAATTTATTAAACCAAATATATCTTAGACTTAATACTAATGAGATGGTTGCGACTGTTTTTTGTGATTACTCTAAGGCTTTCGATTGCGTGAATCACCATATATTGCTTAGCAAACTAAACGTTTATGGCTTTGGAGGGATCACAAATCATTGGTTTGCATCATATCTTACGGGAAGAAATCAATTTGTAAGAGCCGGATCAAACATTTCCTCAACTAGTGTTGTTACAAGTGGAGTCCCACAAGGTTCTGTGTTGGGTCCACTTTTATTTCTCCTATATTTAAATGATATCACCAGGCTACCAATTGAGGGCAGATTCACGTTATTCGCAGATGACAGCACAATTTTGTGGAGCGGTGCGGATACAGATGCCTTAAAGAAAACGGTATCTGCAGATTTAAAAATAGTAAAAGACTGGTGCGACTCAAATCTTTTAATTTTTAACTCAAAGAAAACTAACATCATTACGTTTAAATTTTCGTATGATGATTTGGTTCTCGATTCAGTGAATATTGACAATAAATTAAACCTTAAATTTCTAGGAATCAATGTTGACAGGCTATTAAAATTCGATAGTCATGTGGTCCAACTTAACAATAAATTATGAAGTGGTTGCTATGTTGTAAGAATTGTGGTAAGGGAACTTGGATTTAATACGGGAAAGATGGTATACTACTCCATGATAGAGTCACATATTAGGTATGGGATTGCCTTTTGGGGAAATTGTGCAGCTTATTTATTACAATCAGTTTTTATTCTGCAAAAGAGGGCAATAAGGTATCTGTGTGATGTAAGCTATTTAGAACACTGTAGGCCGTTATTTATTCAACATAAAATTCTGACAATTTACTGCATCTTTATCCTAGAAACGGCATGTCTAATGCATAAAAATTTCCATAGGGATATTTTTGAAAAAAGCATCTGTAGAACCACCCGGCAAATCCTAACTATTCCACTTCCAATTCCTAAAACAACCCTAACAAAAAACTCTCCCATTTTTAGAAGTAAGCAAATTTTTAATCACTTACCTGACGAATTAAGAAAATTGACTGATTTAAAAAAATTCAGGAATAGGGTTAAATGCTTTCTACAGGGAAGAGCTTATTATAATTTGGAGGAATATTTCAGGGATAAATTGTGATAACTGCTTAATCTATGTCAACTGTATTTTGTGTGATATTTTGTTATGTGTGTTTAGTGGTTTCTCTTTTAATGTGTTAAACTGTTACTCCTATATTGTTTACTGTTTTTCGTACTACTACTTTATTACTTACCATATAAGTTTTACCTGTGATTCTATTTTGTTGTTTTTATGCTTTGTCAATGAAATTTATTCTGACAATAAAGTATATTTCTATTCTATTCTATTATTATTATTATTATTATTATTATTATTATTATTATTATTATTATAGCGTGAAAGTGGCAGAGTAGTTGTTTAATAGGTATTTAATTTTATTGATAGATTGTAGGTATGTGGTTGGCAAAAAAAAAGAAGCGATTTAATTTTGGTGAAGTTTCATGTAAACATAATTTTTTTTTATCATTTATTTTTTTTATTTCCCTTTTTTTTAAATGATTTTAATAGTTTATTACTGCATATGACAATACTTTCGCAATATTGTAAACGCTTAATTTTTAGTAACACGTTTTATTTCGCCAATATTATTACAGCCACAAATATTTCCGCCTTACACCTTAAAACTTCGCCAGTATAGTCATCGTAATTACATAACGCCATGAGTCGACTCTGCTATTCATACAATAACTATATCTATATCTACGCCTTATTTCTAATCTACCTATATACTCCGTATTATATAACACCGATTCGATTCTACTGCTGCACCATTCGTTTTCCAGGGTTGTCACGTCCTCGCCTATTTGATCGTCACACGTCGCCTCGCCAAAATTTGCTTGTTACATTCATCATGCAACAATTAATGCCCTCATTAATTTAACTAGCCAGTAAATCAACCAGATCTTATCGATCTGTGCATTCGCCATAACACCAAATCGCCTACCCTAAGGGTTTCGCCTGTGGTTGCAACCTTACGTCTTTTATCGAATATCACCATTATATTACGCCTTTGTCAGGTTCTCACTCGCCTTTAAACCACCATAGCTCTCGCCTTTCGCCAACAGAGCATTCGCCATTTGCACCTCGCCAGTTAAATTCAGTCGCATGCACCTTTCAACCTCACCATTCACCCTTTGCACCTCGCCAGTCAGACTCACTCGCATACACCTTTCAACCTGACCATTCGCCCTTGGTATTTTACACCTCGCCTCGCCAAAAAGCCAGCAAACGCCTTGCTCGTAAACGTCAGCCCGCGCCAACAGTTGGAAATAGTACGCCTTGGATACCCAAAATTCGTCAAACGCCTCTCTCAATTTGAGAATCGCCTCAGAAGACCGCAAAGTCTTCGTCGCCTTCGCCTGCGCATGACCCTGGACTTCCTTGCCCCTCCATTTCCACAATATCGGTTGATGGACGCCGATATCTGTCAAAAGAGGAAAGAAAGCCAGTATACAAGTCGCCAGGGGAAGAGCAACCAAATGCCCTCGCATTCGTCTGTAAATCGAGAGGTAGACCGTCAATCAGACACGAAAGCGCCTTTGTGCCTGAAAGCCCACACCTTTCGATCAACGCCATTTTATCATGATAATAATGGGTCATGGTTTTGCCGTCCAATTTAACCCTCGCTATCATCTCCTTGAGCAGCTGAGCAAAGTCATGCACTCTGGGAAACGCCTTCCTAAGAGCCGCCTTCCAGTCTTCCCATGAGAGGTCATATTCATCGAGCCGATTAAACCAGCCCCTTGCTGCGCCTTGCAATTCCGCCTGCATAAAATACGCTCTCTCATAGTTCGACCATTCATGAATATCGCCCAACTGATCAATTTTGCTGAACCACCTGACTACGTTACAGTCCTGACTGTCAGGATCGAAAGGATCAAGAATGTCGCCGCCTGCCCTTGCCCTTGACCCCATACAGCCCAAACTGCAAGCGGAGTCCGCCCTATCGCTACAAGCATGCTCTACTACCGCCTGAGGAACGCTCTCACCTGATTTTTCGCCCTTCTTGTTGCCCTTGGTACCGCCAGTACCAACGGCCGCCCTTTGTTTCGTCGCCTTTTGCTTCGCCGCCCTTGCCATTTCGGCCGCCACAATCTGCTGGATACTAGTTGCCAAACCGCCTTTCAACAGCTTAAGTACCATGGAGACTGTTTCATCTTCCATCGCCGATTCGCCTTCGCCGTGGTCACCGTCGCTCGGTTCTGGTGGCATATAAGCACTGTCGATTTTGAGGCTTTTTTTGGGTTCAATGGAAAGATTACATCAAATGGGACACATTAGCGCAAAAAAATTTGCGGATGAAGCACATTTTCGCAAAATAAATTCAAAATAAAAATAAAAATTCGACATACATTTTTTGCTAAAAAACACAATTCCAGTACACTTTGTCCTAAGGCATGGTCACAGAAGGTTAATAATAACATAATATAAAGCGTCTTTTCTTAAAAATTGCAAATAAAACTGTTTTTTGCACTTTAAAACAATAATAAAATATTTATGAGGTAAACGTCAACCTGACTCTATTTCTTACTTAAAACACGATTATTTAGGTTGGCGTAGCAACTACCGGCCAGGTCGCGCCGCCGGTCTAGCTGTCATACGGATGGGTGTTGCCAAGCGTAATTTCTATTTAGTTCTAAAATACAACAGCCTCGTGTTGAATATGTTTCAAAAGTACTGTGTGACGAAAACTTCTTATAAATAATGATTCTTAATGGCTTTGTTTAGTAAAATAATAACAATAATTCGAATATATGATTTGCTAGAATTAGATGTTACGCTAGAAGGGGATCACTTTAATAATAAGTCATATAAACTAATTTATTTAGTTCATTGAAATAGATACAAATTTAAAATAAGATTATTATACATTTTGTTATTTTTTGTAGTTTATTTAAAAGATGTATGTACACATAAATGGCTCACCGTATTGAATAGAAAAATTATAATAGACCTTTTTTGCAAATTATTTTTAATTTATAAAATTTTAAAAATTATAATATAATTTACTGAATATCAGCGGTGAAACAAACATTCCGTACGAACGCAACTGGTCAATTTCAAAAGACTTATTTTATTTTGAAAATAAGTACATATTTAAATTCTTATTTTATGCCTCGATGTTGGTGCGTCGCCTACCAAAAGGTCAAAGGTGGCTGTAGGTTTTTGTTTCAGATACAAAATGACGTTTGTTATTATTTCTGCATTTTTTCGACTTCATTCAGTTTTCGTTAGTGAGTTTAGATTCTTGTGATATATTCAATATGGATATTACTAATATTTTCCAGTTAGTGACAATTTTGAATTTGGCTGATGCCCAATTATATGTCCATTTAAAAAATTTTGGTCTGTTGCGGCAGAATTTGCCATGTCCCGTTCGCCGTTGCCGTCGGCAGTGCTCTGTACAAAGAAGAGAGAGAGCTCCGCTTGGTCTTGTATTTGTTTGCACCTGATGTACAAAAAGTTACAGCATCTTAAAAGATTCATTTTTTGAAAAGTGCGAATGGTATGTTTGCTAATGTGGCAGTGGGTATGCGAGATGCGCTCTGGTGTTGCCGCCATGTCTTCAGGATGTCCCAAAAAAACTGTGATCCAGTACTATCGATTTTTTAGAGACATTTGTTCTTGGAAGTTGTTACAAGAGAACGATTCATTTTTATTTGGTAAGTACTGACTTATTTTGTTTTTATTAACTAATAAGATTGAAATAGTATATTGTATACCTATTTAAGAGGAAACGGTCATATTCTCGACCGATGATGGCTGAGATTGCGCTTTCCCACCAAACTACATATACCTAGTATTCTTCCTGTAATTAAAAAAATTAATAAAATGTTAATATATTTGAAAGAGATGAAACAGCAATAAGGGAATTACTTTTTCTACAATACCACTTATGAAAATGGTGAAAAAAGTGCGGTTAACTTGGCAAGAAAGAGCCTTCTATTAAACGCGTGTTGAATTTTTTTTATAGTTTCAATCAGTTTTCAGTTTGGGTTACTTTTTGTTACTTTATGTGGGTATTTGTTAATTCGGTTTATCGTTTTTAGGTGGTGTTGGACATAACGTTCAAATTGATGAATCGGTGCTCACCAAAAGAAAGTATAATGTCGGCAGGCTCATTCCGGAACGGTGGGTGTTGGGCATATACGATGTTACATTAAAACGGGGTTTCATTGTGTTCATTCCCAACCGTACTGCAAACACGTTGATATCAATAATAGAAAAACATGTTTTGCCTGGCTCTGAAATTTTGACCGACTGTTGGCGCGGCTACATGGGACTTGATAAATTGGGTGGTGTTTCTCCGTATATCCATAAAACTGTAAACCATTCTAGAAATTTTGTTGATCCGTTGACAGGAATATGTACCAATCATATTGAAGGGCATTGGTCCTGTTTGAAACAATTTTTGAGGCGACTGGGCGCTATGCAATCCCCTTTCGTTGAAGAATATTTGGACCAGTTTATGTGGTGGGAAGTTTACGGAGGAACACCAACAATTAGATTCCGAAATCTAATAAGACAAATAAGTGAACGTTACCGATTTCATTAAAATACTTTATCATTTGATTTTTGTTTACGTTTTTAAAAGCTTAATTTTTTTTTTGGAAGTGCGGTTAGATCCATAGTGTAAATTTAATTTATTTATTTATTATTTCATTTTATGACAAATTAATGTACTTGAATTAGGACATTTACTGGGAAATTAACAAATTGAGTCGACTGTGTACCGTAAGTAAACTTTTATTACTTTTTATTATTGTCCTCAAAAGTATATTAATCGTAGAAATTTTACATTTAGTCTATTTATATAGCTTTCTTTAAAAAAAAAAGGTAACTTGGCTTAGTTAAGGAACAAGCGTACATAGCGCTTGTCACTAACTTTGAATGAGCTTTGGTTACGTTCGCATAGTTAAAAGACCGATGCGGGTCTGTTTGGGTTAGTCTCAGGTGTGCAAGACAAAAGCGCGAGTAGAGTAGGTTGGGCTAGTTTCAGTTAGTTTGGGATAGTTAAGAGATAAATGGGAGCGTGTTTGGTTAGCCTGGGCTATATAAGAAACAAGCGCGCTGACTGCGCTTGTTTCTTGCATAACTCAGATTAGCCATGGTACATTAAGGGTACCTTGTGTTAGTTTTGGTTAGTTTGCATAAGTTAAGAGATAAATGGGAACTTGGGGTATATAAGAAACAAGCGCGCGGACCGCACTTGTTTCTTGCGTAGCTCAGATAAGCCCCAGTTAATTAAGGGTACCTTGGGTTAGTTAAGAGATAATGGGAGCTTGTTTGGTTAGGCCGGAGTATATAAGACATTAGCGCGCGGTGCGCGCTTCTTTCTTATATAGTTCAGATTAGCCCCGGTTAATTAAGGATATCTTGGGATAATTTGGGTTAGTTTGGGTTAGTTAAGAGATAATGGGAGCTTGTTCGGTCAAAATGGGGTATATAAGAAACAAGCGCGCGCAGATTAGCCCCAGTCAATTAAGGATATCTTGGGTTAGTTTTGGTTAGTTAAGAGATAATGGGAGCTTGTTTGGTTAGAATGGGTTATATAAGAAACAAGCGCGTTTCTTGCATAGCTCTGATTATCCCTGGTTAATTAAGGGTACCTTGGGTTAGTTTTGGTTAGTTAAGATATAATGGGAGCTTGTTTGGTTAGCCCGGGGTATATAAGAGTTTCTTGCACAGCTCAGATTATCCCCAGTTAATTAAGGGTACCTTGGGTTAGTTTTGGTTAGTTTAGGTTAGTTTTGGTCAGTTAAGAGATAAAGGGAGCTTGTTTGGTTAGAACGGGGTATACAAAAAAACAAACGCACGCAGCGCGCTTGTTTCTTGCATAACTCAGATTAGCCCTGGTTAATTAAGGGTTAGTTTGTGTAAGTTAAGAGATATATGGAGCTTGTTTGGTTAGCCTGAGGTATATAAGAAACAAACGCGCTAAGTGCGCTTGTTTCTTGCATAGCTCAGATTGGCCCTGGTTAATTAAGGGTACCTTGGGTTAGTTTCAGTTAGTTTGGGTTAGTTTGGGTTAGTTTGCATTAGTCTGGAAGAGTTTTGGTTAGTTATAAGAAACAAATGAGAACTTATTTGGTTAGTCTGAAGCATATAAGGAACACACGCGCGGTGCACACTTGTTTTGTTACTTTCACCATAAACCTAGCTACTCCGAAAGTTGTTAGGTTTATGCTTTCACAAGTTGTTATTCTACTTTATGTAATATGCTTCTGGACTTGGCAATTTGCTTACTTGAAAATCAAGAAGATTAGCCAAGTCTGACAACATTGCAAATAAATTATTAACGTCATATTGGGAGATTTTTGGCGTTTAAATGTCACTAAATAGCCTCATTTCTGAAATTTCATTTTTAATTTTTGGCGTCAAAAGTGCTTCATCCGCAATTTTTTTTGCATTAGTGTGTTACATTTGATGTAATCTTTCCAATGAACCCAAAAAAATCTTTGAAATCGACACCAGACCCCGTCGCTCAATTCCAACTCGTAATCGAGCTCTAACTCGTTACTTCTGCCTTCCTCCATAGGAAATCACTTGAGAAACGCCTTTTAAACACCAATGTCAATAAACACAGTTAAAATACGCCCCAATTTTTACAATAATCACTAATTAATTAGGACACACTTGTTTATTATTATCGTAAATATCATGTAAATACTAAATATCTGAAAAATCGCCAAATGTCAATCCACTGTCAAGGATAGCAAGAAACGCCCTCCTTTTGTTATGAGTTATTGTGATATCGCCACTCACAAAAAAGAAGAAGTCGCCACTGTGATTTAACTCGCCGAAATCGCGTATTTCACCGTTCTCCACAACAAATAACACAATACGTAGGTTATCCCGACTTCTGATCTGTAAACGCTTAATTTTTAGTAACACATTTTATTTCGCCAATATTATTACAGCCACAAATATTTCCGCCTTACACCTTAAAACTTCGCCAGTATAGTCATCATAATTACATAACGCCGTGAGTCGACTCTGCTATTCATACAATAACTATATCTATATCTACGCCTTATTTCTAATCTACCTATATACTCCGTATTATATAACACCGATTCGATTCTACTGCTGCGCCATTCATTTTCCAGGGTTGTCACGTCCTCGCCTATTTGATCGTCACACGTCGCCTCGCCAAAATTTGCTTGTTACAATATAATTCTATAAATAATAATAAAGTCACATTTTTCAAGTAAGTGTCATGTTTTCCAACTCAATTGCTCATAATGGCGGCGATAAACGATACAATAATTCCTTATTAAACATGACGATTTATAATACAACAATTTTATCCCAAATAAATACCTTAAACAATGTTTCATTGTAAAATGAAACGGTATACGATAAAATTGTTTTATAACGATGAATATTTAGGCACTATACAACTTTTTTTGACAAGTAAATAATATTGAGATTCGCCAACAAGTAGAGGTTGCCAGATCTTATATGGTAATATGAATTTAAACTTTCAAAATATCTGATAATAATTTAATAACAATGTAGGATTAGAAATTCGGCCTGAGTCGAGGCTAACTATACTTAGTACCTATTTCCAGAAATGGGTTTTATCATTTATAAATAATTAAACTTTACTTTTAACGTTATTAAAACGCAAGAGAGAGTGGTTAGAATGGGGTTTACATTACAAAAAAAAAATATCGTTAACGTATTTTTTTTTAAATACAATACATGCAAACTTTTCTTCCAACTATAAAATTTTTAGGTCAACGTGGCAGCCGTGCTCCAAAAAGTTCAAGAAGGCTAAAGAGATATGATCATGGATCATGGCATGGCATCATTCGGTAAATTTGGTTGTTTAACGTGGTTGTGTGCGACAGGCGGCACTATACAACCTTTATAAAATGTATAATTAAAATTTGTTATTGTTAATGTGGTCATATCGTTTTGCGTTTGCTTGTGTAAAATTGATTTTTATAAGATATAAGTAATGTTTAAAATAGTCGAGACTATTGAGAATACTATTATTACTGGATTGCCTTGTGTGATTGGAGGAATTATGATTTCAAGCTCTGTCAGGCCTACTTCCATTAAAATTAGAACATACCTACAATCTCTGGATTACTTGCAAGAATGTGTAGATATTTTTCTTACAAGCTCCTTTAATATTGCCACTGTGTTTGTTAATTTTTTTTCCACTGAGAATTCATATTATTATTACTTTAATTGAATTTGCCACCCATCAAAATAAAATATTTTAGTGCCAAAGTGAGGTTACGTTCACTTCAGTCTTATAACGCAGATCTTAGAATGAATTTATTCTGTCATACACTGTTTATCCTATAAGGCATTTATAAAGGAGAATGTCTTATAGTATCTAAAGTTCACGTATAAAAGTGTTTTATAATGCAGTGAAATTCAATGCTATAAAATATTTATTATACAACATTATACAACTGTCATAAGACAAGCTTAAGTAACTATTTTATAATGTTGCAACTACTAGTTATATAATATATTATAGAACTGTTATACATTAGGTATACAGGTCTTATAAAATAATATTTTTGTTATTATATAAACTTGCTTATGAAGTATTATATAATTTTAAAAGAAATTATCGTATAATGCGTTATAGGATATATTGTAAAAGCCACTATAAAATCATTTAATAAAACAATTTTCTTTAGAAAACAAAATTATTGCAACAAAAGGCCTAATAATGAAACAACGCTATTCGACTGTTATATAATTATTCAGTTCTTTTAGAATTCCATTTTGCTTGATGGTACATGACATACAAACATTTTTAAAAGGAATTGCTGATAAAGTTTACTTAAATATAAAAGTCGCTATGATATTTGGGATAGCAGGAGCGTGTAGGAAGAAAGATTTCGATGAGGATCAAGATGCCTTTATCATAATAAATATTCCCGACACGTAAACGTGCCATGTACATTTACGGTTATACGAGTCAAGAAACGAGTGGATCAACTATTTACAGTTTTACAAAAAGTGCCGGGTCATGTTTCGTTTAGCGGAAATCCGTTAGGAAGAAATTAATTTCATTTTTGGCATTAGCAGAGTAGCTCTCTTAACGCAGAACAATAAAAAATTTTCGCCGCAAATACATCATTCTCATTTTCAAAAAAGATTTTTATTTACAACCATGTATGTAATGATGATATTTCAGACATTTTAAAAGTTAGAAAGAAACATATTTCTAACTTTAACATTTATCCAGGCGGAAAGTGACATTTACCCGGGAGGAAAGTAATCACTTTCGACACAGGTAAATGTCACTTTCCACCCAAGTAAATTAAACATTCTTTGATTAACGAAATGTGTGTTTCAATAATTTTAGTCGATTACCTTTTTTCTTATTGTAGAGTAAAACATTCTCAAAAAATTTTAATTTATAAAAAGTATTACGCATTATTTTGTTATGTGACATTCGATTGTTTATATGCTGCAACGGAAATTGTCAGCCCATGCTGGACATCTTGCGCAGAAATGGTAACGTTTTCAGACTTGACGACACTCCGACAATATCATTTTCATTCCTTCGCATATTTCGCTTTTCGTATGGCCCTCCGCTCGCTACGGGGGCTCAAGAAAAGGAAACTAACCAGGTGCTATCCCAAGACATACCCAAAAACAAGAAAAAACAGTTTAGAAATATAACTTTAAAAAAAAAATTAAAACACCGACGGGGTTTGAACTCGAGTTGCCGAAGTGAAGGCTAACCATGCAAACCCCTAGACCACCAGGGCACATACAAACGACTGGTTGCATCACGAAGACATGGCGCGCACGCGGGAATGAAAATGACATTATCTTATTATCCGCAAATCGTTATTAGTGCTGGAGTTTGGAATTTCGTCAGACATTTTTGTGACAATTTTAACCTGAGAATCTGTAGACTTGTATCCTTCCGCCACGGTGGAAGATTTCCCCCCCCCCCCCCCCTAATCTCTTCAACTGGATAATGTCGCCACCGCTATTTACCAATAGTGTGGCTGCCGTTCTTCGGAACCCGTGTATGTTTCACAATGCGCGAGCTTTAGAAACACTGCAATTTTTTTGCAAAATTGGCATCGAATTGTGGCCAAATGGCTGTCGAGTGATTTTGCCAAATCTTAATTGCAAAAAGAAGTTTTCATTTGAAACGTCTCCACCAAGGGCAACATATTTTTTAATTAACATTACCCATTCTTCATTATTCACCATGAATATTCTTGACTGGTAGGTTTTTGATGTTGGAATTTCGATGTGAACCTTATTTTCTACAATATTACCATCAGTCGCTTTCATTTTATACAGTTCGTCACTTCGACATGCACCTGATACACCAATTATGAGTGCAACCTTGATATTATAGGTAGCATATCGTCGGGTGCATTTTTCAAAAATGCTGCAATGTTCTCACTGGAGAAGGTGCTTGACTTTTTGGATTTATATCCTAGATTTTGTTGTTTAAAAAATTGAAAATTTGGAGATAGCCATTTTATCTTTAATACTTAAGTACGCAACATTGAATAAATGGACCAAAGGGTCGACGGCTTTTTGGTTTTGGGAATTTCGCTAAAATATGCAAACACAACAGTTTCGGAAATAGTTTTCTAGGCACCTTCTTGCGAGCACCAACTCTTGAAAACATAAACTTTATCGTACCTTGCACGGCTCTTCTTAGGTAACAATTCTTTTTCCAAACTCTCCGCGGCTTCTGTCAATTGAGGAGGAGTACAAATGATTTCTTCTGAATCGCTCATTGTATTCGATAACACTTTTTTTGATGACAATCTATCAAAAATGCAACTAACTTAAATTTGTCAACTTGGCGTTTTTTTTATTTGTGGATGGTGGCGAAGCTTGTGTTTATATAGGGGTCTTACTTTGTTAATTTTTTCCATAGTTATATTTGCCACAAAAAGTCATTTGCATTTTAAAGTAGGTAAATAAAATAGTATACAAACCTCGGTGAAAAGCTTCATTCTTGTATCGAGAAATGGTTCACCTTGGCGCTACGCGCCTCGGTAAACCATTTTTTTTCTCTCGACAAGAATGAAACACTTTCCATCTCGGTGTGTAATATACTATGTACAAATATAACCTCAAGAAAATAAAAAACACTATCGGGAATCGAACCCGGGCCGCCGAACCAGAGGTCGAGCATCGTAACTACTAAACCACCAGAGCGCTTGTAAGCAATTCGTTGCATCGTAAAGACATAGGTAAAATAGGAACGCAATCTAATGAACACACCCGATGCCTTCCAATAAGTCGGGAATGTATTTTGCAAGCTGTCTTTATCCGCTAGTCGTTTTACAAGGAAGCGCTGAAGTAGACTGCGCATGGTTATAATGTCACATTCGGGTTTCTCACTTCCGTCCATTTTTCCGAGTTTACCCTCATACCGCGAATACGAATACGAAACCTTTATTACAATATTGACATTACAGAGGCATGTTAGTACATAAATAGATCGCATGTTGTGCTATGCGCGTTCCTTTACGTGCTACAACTAGCTCGTTTACGAGGGACGCACTCCTAACACTAGCCTAGGGCCCTACTGGCCTACCTAATATGCCTATACTGTGCTGTTAAACAACGCTGCAATATGCCTCCCTGGGTATCTTACCCTTCCAGCCTGTTTAATTTTTATGTTGCCAAATTGGTTGAGATATGTGTGGTCTTGTTCTGAGTGCATAGATTGTAAAGGATGATAGCAGAGGAAAAATTTCCAAAAAAAAAACCTCTTTCTCGTTCCTTTGGTTTGGCTCTAGCCTGTATATAAGCGGGGGCAGTTTGCCCTATTGTGAAGGGAGATGGAACTGCATCATTAGGCATTTGCCTATTCAATCAGATCACAAAACTAAGCGAGCTCCACCAAGATCGCCTTCCAGCCAGCATCGCGCAGATCAGCTGGTCTGTGCGTATTGTCGCGTTTGTACGAGTGTTTGATCACTTATATGTCCATTTTGTGTTGTTTTATAACGTTCAGTGTGTGTTGTGCGTTTGTTAGTGCTGTTTTGTAGGAATTTATATTGAAAAGCGGTGCCGACTATTCGACAGGGGTAATGACACTGGGTTTTGCCAGAATTTCCGGTCCGATTTATATTATCGTAGGCCGGGCGCCGCTTTTGCTCAGGGGCGCCACCTATATCCCGCTCCCCGCGAGCATTGGTGCGCCTACTATGTCACTTTCTCGGCAGGTATTTGTACTTGGCATAGAATTCTGTTTCGGCGTTTCTAGCCTCTATTCGGGAGGCCTTGGTTGCTGGAAGAACAGCGTTGTGGCTCTATGTATGGGCCCGTGTTTTGTTTTCCTCTGTGGGTCATACCTTTCGCTACCGATATCTGCAGTCAGAGGCGATCCGCGTATACCCGAATCAAAGAATCTGCATGCGAGCTTATCGATGTGTTCTTCGACAGTTTCGATGTTTGCCCAAGCATGCAGGTCAGTGATTCGCGTATAGCGGCTCGCCGAGAAGGCAGCTCGGAGGTACCGGTTTTGCATGACCTGTAGCGATTTTTTGTGGGTGTTTGCCACAGAGGACCACACAGGGGCACCATACATGAGCGCTGGCCTGATGATCTGTCTGTATATTGTTAGTTTGTTGCCTGGGCTTAGAAAAGATCTAGGCCTGATTAACATATTCAGGCTCTTTTGAGCAGTGATGCTCTTCCGGCGTATCTCATGGATTTGGCCAGTGAAGTTTAGCTTTTTGTCCAAAATTATGCCAAGGTACTTTACCTTGTCTTTGACGTCTACAGTTATATTATTTATAAGTAATGGTGATATGTCTATGTTTGTTCGTTTGTGTGTTAGTATGGCTAGTTCCGTCTTTGGTACGTTTAGGTTGATCTTCCATTTGTCATAGTAAGGAAGTAGTACATCTAGGTGGTCAAGTAGTTTTAGCTTAGCTGTCTGCGCGATTCGGGATGTCGAGTAAATCGCTGTGTCGTCAGCATAGAGCACGAGGGAGGTTTGGGGGGAGGAAGGGATGTCTGCTATGTAGTAATTAAACAGTTGAGGGGACAAGACAGTGCCCTGCGGGACTCCGGCTTTCACCGGCCTCACAGACGAAACTGCCTGGTTTAAGCGCACCGAGAGAGTGCGCCCGGCAAGGTATGACTGTACTAGGGCTGCCGGTTTAAGTGATCCCCACTACTAAACCAACTCGACTACGTAGTGTAATGAACGCCGATTTACCCTAATCCTTTACTTACTGTCAATTCGGCCTTTTCTTCACCTTCTGTTCATTATCTGTAACCGGGTTCGCAGTACCAGTGTGTTGACACCCTAATTTCGACGTAAAACAATCTCCTTTACACTTGGGCAATCACCCATATTTCGCTACCTAGTTGAAAACCACTTTATGCCTCTTACCAGTACTTAATTTCTATTTTCAGGTATATTAAATATATTTAAATGAATGTAAGCCACATCAGTGATGTCTTAATAAATTAATTGAAAGGGAGCTTTTTTATAGTGGCTAAATTTATTCGCTTATTTTTTAATATGACCTCGTATCTACAGCTTCAGACAATCAGAACTGGCATAATAAAAGAAAATGACACTGGTATTATTAATTTGACACTGTGCATTTTTTTCAGTGTAGCAACTTTCCTAGAATCCAGTCAACAATTATGGAATACTAAAATAATTTCAATCAGCGATAATCTTGTCCGCAGTGAATTAATTAAATAAAATACGAAGTATGATAACACTAATTATTTAATGGGATATTCTTTTAATTATCGAATACTACAGCAATAAATCTACAGGCACTCTACGCCTCATCATTTAAATTAAACTTACTATCTAACTTGAGCAATGAATTGTTTTACTGAAATACTCATGAATTTCTTGCCAACAGGCAACGTTAAATGTTTCAAATTTACAAGCAATCTACACATTATGCTTTAAGACTAAATTTACTGTCTAACTCGAGTACTGAAATGTTTCACTGAAATACTCATGAATTTTTGCCAACAGGCAACGTTAAATGTTTCAAATATACTAGTAATCTACACATTATGCTTTAAGACTAAATTTACTGTCTAACTCAAGTACTGAAATGTTTCAATGAAATACTCATGAATTTCTTGCCAACAGGCAACGTTAAATGTTTCAAATATACAAGTAATCTACACATTATGCCTTAAAACTAGACTTACTGTCTATCTTTAATGTTAACTCGGAACCTGCCGTCGTTGCTTCCCTTGCTCGTGTTTGACCATCTTATCCCTCGACGAATGACAAAGATCCACCACGTTACTTTACTTTACTTTTCGAACCGACGACATGAATTTACTTATTTACTTAGTTATTTCCACGAGCCCTTAAACTGAAAGGAACTACTTTCGGTTTGGTCACAACTAAGACCATATTATCGACTAGAAAATTAGGATTTAAAATTTTTAAACTTTTTGGCATAGCGACCAGCTACAACTGATATTTCTTATAAAATTTTGAATTTGACCATAAGGACCCACTGCAACTGGATTCGAGAATAAGACTGATTTTTCTTCGATAAGGTCATGCTTTTATAGCAGGATTTTTACTCATTTTGACTCTCAGAAAAGCCTGGCATTTGAACACCTGCAGCGGTTCACGTGCGTTGTTTCGTCATTTGCCCTGATTTCGGCGAAAACACGATTCGAGTTCTAATTGGTTTTAATTTTCCATCTTTCTTAAGCATTCGGTATTTTTCCATACCGAGCTTGAAATTTTAGTTAACACAGGTGTTTTAAATGTTCGATCCTTATAAGGCAATCTCGTTTTTCTTTCATTTTAATTCGCTGGACTGGAAATTAGAACCGCCCTGACCAATGAGGTTCTTTTTAGAGCAAGGTTTTAAAGAACCATCGTAAGAATTTTGTTTGACCGCAAGTGTTCCCTTTTTTAGTTCATTTTGTGTTGTGTTGTCCCTCATTTTCTTTTTGTTTCGGCCTTACCTCGTGAAAATTAAACTTCAATTTGTTTATAATTTTTGGTAATTAAAATAAACTTTTTATTTTATTTGAACGTTTTCTCCCTGGGTTTTGTTTCGAGACTTCATTTACTTTTTGAACGATTAAAATTAAATTATTTTATCTTTGTTTTAAACAAATTGTTGAAATAATTCTTAAAATAAATCAGGTGTTGGCCCTGGGTTCATCACAGTAGCGTTGCCTGTTTTCGTTACATAGCAATTCGCATGAAACGAATTTACGCTACAGTGCCTAAAGAAGTTTCACTTCAAAAAGAATAAAATTTAAATTTTGCTCGTCGGATCCCGTCCCGCTTAATGAGTATATATTTACCACATTTTTAGAAGGACATTAAATTGTACAAATGAAGAGGAATTTTTAGATGCATATACTTTTCTATTAGATCAGAAACGTGTTGTAGATAATAGCAAATTAAAAAAATATTTTGTAAATTAAAAAAAACGTCAAATGTATGGGCCATGTGTTACCGAGCAGAACTTTTGACTCGTGGTAATGAAACCAACAATTTTAAGACAAAAAGCGTTTGTCAGTGCGTAATTATTTGATGTTTTCATCTCAAACTTTTATTATTTGACTGTTTATGAGTTTCTTTATTTTAAGAGAATTATGGATATAATATGGATGTTGGGAAGGTTCAAAGAAAAAAGATACGTAGGTAATATTTCAAAAATTATTTAATTTTGGATTTATTTGTGAAATTCTTGGCGAAAATATTTATAAAGAAAAAATATATGTTGTATATATAACATATATAAATATATGTAAATTCTGAATTTGAAACCTGTACTTTTTAATGGGCATAAACACCATGTTTGCTGTAAATATTAAATTTAGTTTAATCAGAGACAAGGTAGAAACTTGTAACTGGCTCCGTAAATGTATCCACTGGTCTTTATCTTTTTTTTGTTTCACGTAACTTCTTATACTTATTTCCTTCATTCATCTAGGCAAGCGAACGTAGGTGGAGCAGTCATCGCTTTTCTCGTGATTGCCAAGTTGCCTCCAGTTTCTTTATATAAATTTTGATGTTCTTTTTTTGCTCAGGCTTGATTAAGAAACAAAAGGTATACCATGAATCAAAAATTTAAATTTCACAACGCTGCCCTAGAACGGTGACGCGTGCCGATGACGAGCCAGGTTTGGCATTTTTGTAATGGCCGCTTTGTTTGGTTTTGCTGTTTACGTAAATTATTGACTTTTATTGGTGATTACAGTGTATATTATTTAATTTGTGCTTTTTAACAGACAATTTAAGATAATAGTGAAATGGATTGTGTTGATGTGTGAATCTGCAACGTCTTTTTGACTTTCGATTGTTTTTGCTTTCATTTCTTAAAGATAGATTTCCCAGAAATAATAATAGAAAGTAGCATTAGTGCAATTTAATTAAATTTCTGTCAAATCCACTTAATCAATAATTGAAAGCCTTTACAACTAATAATAGTAAGAAATATTTATGTTTATATTAAATTTAATAAATGGCAAGGAAGACTCAGTCTATTTGGCCATTTAGTTTTACAAACTTATTTCTTTTAGTGATATTGATTCGTATTGTATGTAAGAAAAATATATATCAGAACCAAATAAACTACATTTTGAGTTATATGGGAGTATTTATTTAATTAACACGTTTTTTTTAAGATTGAACCCCAAAATTTTTTTTCCCCAATTAATTCAAAAAATTGAACCTAACCCCGGAGAGTCGCATTACAAAGCCCGGCCCCTGTCGTGGGGTCGTTTGAGCGCCACCCGTTCTAGCCAGCTAAACGGAAAAAGCCCGGCAGGTGTTGTACCCGAGTGGCTAGATTCACTCATAAAATTAACCGGTTCCTAATTTCGAACTATAAAAAAAAATGAGAATAATTATGGCACTATAATCAATCAACTTAACCTATCAAAAAAAAAAACAATCTAAAAATTTAAGGGACACTATATTTGCTACTAAATTCTTTTTTTTTGCAAACCCAGCCACAATCTATCTGGAGAAAATGGTTATAGTAAAATGTGGTTAAGTAGAAAAAAAAATGTTAAATGACTTAAAGTAATTAATAAAATAAACAGAGTACAATATGAAGATTGTACGTACAGAGACGAATTCAGTTGGAAAACCTCGGTTCTATATGCCTTATCACTAAATGCACTATACTACTTATCAAAGTGATCACTTGGCGCAGACTAAGCTTCTTACAACTAGGTATGCGTGCGCTAGCTAATAGCTGCACTGATGGTGATAATAGGCCGCAATGAGCGGACACAATGATTAGATTAAAAAAAACTTGAGAAGTTAATAAAAGCACCAGATCAGATTAAAACTATGGTTAGCTTGATTCAGATGATAAAAAGATAAAATTCAGAGCAGTTATATCTGCCGACTAATGAATGAAAATAATGAAATTATCCAGCCAGCACTTAACTTTTAAAATGAGAAAACAATTCAAAGCAATTAGATTAACTGGTCCGATAAACCAGTGAATAAATGTAAATTTAAATTAATTAAAATCAATGAGCTACCTCAATTCAATGTTTGATTTATATCAATAAAAGCAAACGAAGAGTAAACATAAGACACAAAACTTATACCCAAATCCCGTCGTCGAACTCTGTCGATGGCCTCTAGTGCGGGAACCACCAGTTAAGGCCCTTCGTCAGCCTTCCAGGGAAAAAAAGTTGTGGACCTGCTTCCGGCCTTTTAGAGAACAAGTTGCAGTTCTTTAATTAAAGTTCTGGCCCAGCACAAGAAATTGGTTCATCAAGTAAACCTGACCCAGCAGAAGAAGTTCTGGCCCAGCAGAAGAACCCTCACTCGGACTTGGGGGTGTATTAGAGGAGATTCGACGGTCTCGGTCTTATGGGACGAACGTGGAAGCCGCTAGTACAGCTTGTAGAGCCCGAAAAATCGGTCGTGTTAAAACACAAACAGAAACCACACAGCAAATCCCCTACCAAAAAGGGTTGTATTATACCACAATACTTAAATCGTGCAGTTTCTCGCTATACTGGCAGACGTTCCCCAGGCGAGCAAACTAGAAAAGACCTCGTTCCGTCTTCCGTCAATTTGCCTTAAATTAAATACGGCGACACAAGTAGTAATGGGCTGAAAACTTGACGAGTGATTCCATACAAGGAATAATTCTAAGAAAATAAACGCCTTAATTCTCGCTTATTATGGTGATAAATGACAGCGGAAGCCACGAATAGTGAGCTCAAATTACATTCTTCCAGAAAGGCTAGGAAATGCTCTAACAGGAATGAAAAACCTTCAAAAATCTCAATCGAGAATGAAAAACGCGCGATACCTAGCCCATTCCTATTATTTGGCATAAACCTTACAATAAAACTGGTCGGCTGTACCTACGGAGGGCTCCTCCGTAGCTGTACCGAACGAGAAATATATTTAAAGCAGAGGTCCAAAAACGATCTCCGGAACATCAACCTAGGGTTCTCAAAAGGTAATAGAATATTCAAACTGAAATTAAATTATGGTTCAATAAGTCAAATGCAGCGTATTTGTAGACTAACAGAATTCCTTAGAAATTAAAATCGACTCGCTGGCTGTTTACGATAATATAATGCAAATCAAGCCAAGTTAACTTAATAATAAGGTACATACATCGCTTATCAACTAAAATAAATAGTCACAAAGGATTATGAATACAAATATATAGCTAACCTATAATTAAAATATAGTTAATTTTACATTGAGAAAAGAGGCAATTTCAAGGGAATTATTAAATTCAGAATTAATAAACCGATGAGTGCAAAATACAGCATAATTTTTCCCTAAATGCGGCATATAAATGAAATTTTAAAATTGGCAAAATCGAACTGTTACAGATCCTCCAAATTTTGAAGAAATATAGAAAAAAAAAGATGGTTAATTTCAATTTGGCGGGCCAATGACAGCATCCGCCTCGTGCGCCATCTGCGTTCACTTACCCTGAAGACAGACAAAGAAGACATGGCAGCTTTCTCTCTCGGATGATTTATTAACATTGAATTGCGCGCCTCTTCCTTGTCTCTGGTTTAATATCTCAGCAATTTCAACCAACTTTAGTTAATAGCAGTTTTAAAAACCTTTTACATAAAGTATTTTTTTGATGCTGATTGTAAACTAGAGGGATGGTAGGCAGGGCTGAGAGAAAAGATTAAAGGTGACAACCATACTGATTCTCATTTAAAACATAATTCAGAAAATGTTTTCTCTGGATTTGAAAACGTTTCTTCAAATTGTCTAATGAATAAACGTACACAGGAAAATTAATCAGAGGTAAAATTTGAAGACTCATCTATTATTCGTACAAAATTAAAAGGGGCTGTTGACTTGCTTGTTGAAAAATATGAAAATAATGTTGAATTTGCACACTATTTTTTATCGTTTTCAATTAATACCTCTTATTCAAAAAACAAAATACCTAACATAAATTCAAACTCTGGCGCGTCTCTCTGACCAATCACATGCTTCCTATTCCCGGCCATTCACAAGTCTACTGGGATTAGAAATCAGGACTCCCGGTAACGACATAATGTCTCGGGAATCGGTCTAGAGAATGCCTAATAACAACGCCATGGCCGCGTGGGCGTCTATAGGACGGTCTTGTAGACCGCGGAGTTCTCTGAGACTCCCGGACCGAATTTGAGGCAAGCGGAGCAATCAGCTCGATTTATACACGGACGGCTGTAATGGAAAATGACAACAATTCGCAATTTTTATATTCTATTTAATTTGTATAGGTCTTTAGGAATATGTGCGGGGATTGCATCCCGTAAATCCGTCCTTACTTAAGCAGTTTTTATAGCAGCTCCTTATTACCCTTCTTTTATTAGAGTAACGAGTATGGTTGTGAACGTTGATGATAGACGCACTTAAATAACAATGATTACTTTTGTCCTTATATAACGGTTCATCGAGTGAGGAAGCTAACTAAAACCATAAAACCAAGCTCAGCAAGAAGAACTTTTCCCAGAAATTATGTTTTATACGCCTCGCAACAGCGAAAAATGTTAATTTCAATCTCTAGTAGGTCTGCAAAGTTCCTTTTACCGAACAAAAATAACAGTCTACCGTGAGAATTCCCGAGATTGTCTAATAAAGACAAAATTACTTTTAGCTATTGCTATCAGTGGGCTTAAATTTGGATGAAGATGAAAACCGGGACCCGACATAATTAAATGAGCGCCTTTCAACGGCCCCTGTAAAACTTTATGGCTTGTGTTCAAAACATTTATTACGGAAAATTCGTTTTATGAGTTTCATTTTTATAATTAAAATGATTTTAATTCTTATTAGAACGGTTCGATTATTCCATGCATGTTTTATTAATTTCGTTAGTATCGGTATGGCCAATCATACTTGGTCTGAGCTCAATTATCCTCCATAGAGAAAGCTGACTTATGCCGAAGTTTTTTAAAACTAGAAATTACATACTTATACATCACTTTGGATTAAATTTGGCATTCGATTGATAAACAAATAAGAATATTTAATTTTTTACATCAGTGATCGATTTATTTTGTTTACAACATTTTTTTTAAGTAATTTGCTGTGTATGCATAAAAATTAATATTAGGGGAACGGGGTGCAGAACCGGGTGGCTAAGGTAAAAAAATTCCATATCACCCAATAATTTTAATTTATAACCGATATTTCGGCAACAGAACCTTATCTACAGAAGAAATGCTACGACATTCTGAAAAAAAATCTTTATTGTTTAAAACAAAGGAATAACAAAAAATAGTGCTAAATACGGTTTTGCCCCACACCCGGGGCAAATCCGGATAACAAATGGGGTAAAACCGGGTAAACCTACAAGTTTGGTTAAAGTGTTCTGAGGCAACTGTCGCATTGGAATTCATCCAAATCCTGTTCTAGCCAACTAGTACAACCTTCGTGTGCCCAGTTCTCGCACGAGATACACTTTACTCATCTATCACCTATAGCTGACATGGAGTGCTAATTTTCCTCACAAAAAAGACACACTACATTTTTATCTTCAACACTTTCAGTATTGCTATCTTCCTCTTCCGAGCTTCTATCAACTGTTGACTTTTTCGTTATTTTTTTTGTTGAGCTCTTAGACAAGGAAAGAGAGAGGACAGATAAAAGGCCGCAGACGTCTGTTACCAGTTGGGCCCAAAGCCAAAGTGCCAGTGGCGTAGCATGGAGATTTAAACTCGGAAAAAACTTATTAAAATATTTGTTTATTATAAGACAGCAAAGTGTTCAAAATTAAAAACAAAAACAAAACATTTTCGGTTTCTTTTATATTTTGTGGCAGATACATGTATATATTGTCACGATTTGTATTTTTTATCTGTGACGACACGCCTTACTTAGCGTGTAGGAGAGTACTCAGATTTAGGAACGCACTACGTCAAGTTGAGAAGAGATAATAAAGGAGACACATCGATAAAAACAATAACAAGTTTATTTAGAAACAAACTTAACAACGGTTAGCTTGTATACTAATAAAGGAGTGTTTAAGATTATAGATGAATTAAGAGTTTACACTATGCCCAATTAATATGAAATGCATGTCTTCTCGAGGGAGGCTTAGTTCAAAGTTTGTCTAGCAAGCGACGTCACTATTTTATTAATAAAGTTTATGTGAGCGGGTTGTCTTTTATTTAGGTATTTGTTCTGATATTTATAAGGTAAGTCTTTTAAGCTTATCACAAATTGCTAAGGCACTTTCACTACTTTTTAAAACCCCCCAAAAACTATCCCTTTACTAGAAGTTCTAATACTTCATAAATTCGACTCTCTCTTATACTTTTAGTAGCCCCTAAATGCCGTATACCTGTGCATACGTTCATCCAGGTTAGATAAGGATCTGACAACCTTATACCTGTGCATAAGTGTTCTCAGTTATGGGGGTTGTGGGATAGAACAACTAGAAGTGGACGTACCTGTGTACTGCCCAGCGACTAAATTGAGCGGTTTGAGAGACCCGAAAGTCTCATTAACTCGGCGTTTGCCTGCGTATTTATATGTTACAAAATGCTGATGGCTGCATCATTAAGGATTAAAGTCGCTCCCGTCGACCGCTCAAATTGTTTATAATTAACAGTGAATGTTTATATAACATTTTTCAAGTTCAAGTTCAAACTTGCGACAGGGTGATATTTAATTAATGATTTTAATTAGTTCACAATATGCTATAAGATATGCCTATAATTTCTACTCTTTTCATATTCTTTATACCTATGTATTACTGGAATTGAAATAAATAGGAATGAAAGACCAGGTAGATAAAAACGTTTTTATTGAACATGAAAAAACAAATAATACTGTTAAAAGGAAAACTTGCTAATTTCCGATAAGAATCTATTTTCCGAAAATTTATTATCATTTACAACTGAGAGCCAAACCAAAAACAATAACTTAGCATGCCAGGATTGCTAGATATACTATTACCATTAAATGTGAACAGAAAGGTCCTTACAGCATGATTCTACTACTAATCTAAAAAATAATATTTATTTAACATTATTCTGTTTACAGATTTAGCTCTTTTAAATATATGCTAATGGCTGTTAAAATTAATTGGCTCTTGATACCTGAGCTTGGTGTTGAAATTATGGTTGTCATGTTTAATTTTGAAAATTACAGGACACAGAGTTGAAAAAGGAAGGACAAATGCATATTAAGAAGGCCCTGTTTTATTAAACTCAACACTTCATAAATTATAATATTTCTACATTAATTCAATCAATAATTAAGGACTCTTTGGTGTAAGTCAAGATAATCAAGTAAATTTTTATAACATTTTGAAAAGGGCCCCTTTATTTTATTTGGTTCATTAAGAGACATTTTTTTGCAAGAAAACCAAAGAACTTGTCATTTATCCTTTGACTAATTTTTTGTCTTAGAGAATTTTCGAACAAAGTAAATCGGCTTGTTCAAGTCTTTGTTTAATTTCAAAAATAATTTTCAGTGTTATGAAAACAACTTACAAAAAAAAAACGTGTAGGTCACGGAAATATGTTCTTCCTGGTAGACGGAGAGGTAACTTTTTATTTTGCTGGAAAAATAGTCAGTAATGTTTCGATAGCTGGAAATAGACTCAGCCCGGGGGTGGGCACGTGCCTTAAAAAAGTTTTCCACCTTTCACTGTGTCATCCAATTTTTATATTAGTACCTAATTAAAATAGAACCCTGCAAATTTTAAATACAAATACAATAATACAAACAAGTGGCTCCGTGGTCGCTGTAAGGAAAATTTTAAGTGAAACGGTAATGGTAAACAATTCCCAAGAAGAATAATTTGAGCATTCATGGAATCCGGGACATTGGGCATGCTGGAACAGAAGAGGTCTTCGCAGAATGGTGGAATCTGAGGCTCAAATCCAGGACACCTGACAACTCTAGTTGAAATCTGAGGAATTACTTACATTTATCAACTATTACTTATCTAACACTTGATTTTACGCTTACTTTATAACACAATCTTATTTTATTGGCCTTTAAATAAAATTAATTTTGTAAATTTACTTCGCACAGAGTCCATCACTTGTGGGTCTTACTTTTTGCCATAAAATGAATTCTTACATTTGAATTATTTGTACATACTTACAGATTTTATTAAAAAGTATATATGGTTAACTTCATTTTCTAAAACATGACTTTCTAAACACTTAAATAAATAATGCTCGAATTTTAAGCAAATATTAATAACATCATCTGAAGGATATGTAAGACCACCGAGAGTTTTAAATTAAATTAAAGAATTCAGAAATTCTGGTTTATTACCAATCAATGCTCTAACACAAGTTTCACATTTTACTATACGTTTTAATTTAGGTATGTGAAACAAAACCAGCTATATATTGTACTATTTGCAAGGAACACGTACTTATAATGGAAGTATTCATGATATAATCATGATCCTTCCAAATAGATTCCAAACTTCAATAAGATGAGATGAAGCCATATTTATTTGCTCTTCAGCGACTTACTTACTTTTAGCAACTTGGTGAAACAATTGCTTCCTTAGTTTTATGAAAGTATATGTAAACTAGTAAGTTCACTCAGCGGTAATTCCTTTGATGTAATTCAGCCACATTCTTTTATATCAAGTGACAACTAGAGATGACCGATGCGCTGCGTAAGTGTCCGATTGATTCGCGTGGCTTTCTCTAGTCAGAGATGTATTCAGGAGATTGTATGGACTCGTACCGAAAGACCTATTGAATGCCGGCCGGGTGAAAAATCAAGTGAAACTGAGCAAAGTTGTAAAAATATTTTCATAGAAGGAAATTGAAAAAAAAATTGCTATACGGGGTGTCATTTTTAGGTGATACAACTGTTGCTATCTCAGAATCTAACAAGAATTTAACAACACTGCAAATCGATCTTGAAAAGGCATCAATAATGGCAACTTTCTAATTTAATCACGACGACTAACCCGATTAGGTTGGTTAGTTCGGGTTAATCGTCGATTCAACTTTCGGTTACTTAGTCTCAACATATTTCAATCATTTGAACAGGTTCTAAGACGTTGCAACACGTTTTTTTTTTAAGATTAAACCCCAAAATTTTTTTCCCAATTAATTAAAAGAAAATTGAACCTAGCCCCGGAGAGTCGCGTTACAAAGCCCGGCCCCTGTCGTGGGGTCGTTTGAGCGCCACCCGTTCTAGCCAGCTAAACGGAAAAAGCTCGGCAGGTGTTGTACCGAGTGGCTAGATTCGCTCATAAAATTAACCGGTTCCTAATTTCGAACTATCACGAAAAAGAGAATAATTATCAACCAACTTAAGAAAACACAATCTAAAAATTTAATGGACAGTATATTTGCTACTAAATTCTTTTTTTTTTTTTTGCAAACACAGCAACAATCTATCTGAAGAAAATGGTTATATTAAAAAAAAAATGTGGTTGAGCAGACAAAAGAATGTTAAATGACTTAAAGTAATTAATAAAATAAACTGAGTACAATATGAAGATTGTACGTACAGAGACCAATTCAGTTGGAAAACCTCAGTTCTATATGCCTTATCACTAAATGCACTAAACTACTTATCAAAGTGATCACTTGGCGCAGACTAAGCTTATTACCACTAGATATGCGTGCGCTAATAGCTGCACTGATGGTGATAATATGCCGCAATGAGCGGACACAATGATTAGATCAAAAAAACTTGAGAAGTTAATAAAAGCACCAGATCAGATTAAAAATATGGTTAGCTTGATTCATATGATAAAAAGATAACATTCAGAGCAGTTATATCTGCCGACTAATTAATGAAATGAAAAATTAATGAAAAGAATGAAGTTATCCAGCCCGCACTTATCTTTTAAAATGAGAAAACAAATCAAAGCAATTTGAAAAATGTAAATTAAATTAATTAAAATCAATGAGCTACCTCAATTCAATGTGTGATTTATAGCAATAAAAGTAAGCGAAGATTAAACATAAGACACAATGAAACATAAAACATATACCCAAATCCCGTCGTCGAACTCTGTCGATGGCCTCTAGTGCGGGAACCACAGCAGTTCTTTAACAGAAGTTCTGGCCTAGCAGAAGAAGTTCTGACCCAGCAGAAGAAGTTCTGACCCCGCAGAAGAAGTTCTGGCCTAGCAAAAGAAGTTCTAGCCCAGCAGAAGGAATTGGTTGATCAAGTAAATTTCTGCCCAGTAGAAGAAATTGCAGTCCTCCAAATAAACTCTGGCCCAGCAGAAGAACCCTGAAATAATCCAGTACGCATTAAATGACGCCCTCTTACTTTAATAAAAAATCATAGACCCCTTACTTTAATAAAAAAAAATCATAGACCCCCTCCCTCTTTGCATAAATACATCTTCTTTATAAAACAAATTTTCCCGGACAAAAAAAAACCATGGACTTGCAGTGCAATAAAGCAAATAAAAGAGACATTAAGGTTCAGGTAACTTGAATATAAAAAGATAGGTATGAATCACCCCTAAAAGAATATATAACTTCCCCATATGATCAAAATTAAAGTTGCAATAAAATAAAAATTCGGATCAGGTAAAATGGAGTAGATAAGATAACACATGGGAAAAGCAAATGGCGTTATGTGCACAAAAAAATAAAAGGTAGATAAGCAGTCAATTTCATTAATTTAGGCAAAAATGGTAGCGATATTTACCTCAGATTCGGACTTGAGGGTATATTAGAGGAGATTCGACGGTCTCGGTCTTATGGGACGAACGTGGAAGCCGCTATAAATAATGGAAATAAAAAAATTTAGCAAAATGGTGGTCAAGTGCTCCATAGGCCACAGAAAAAGGAATCCAGAGAAAATGCTTACCTAGTACAGCTTGTAGAGCCCGAATAATCGGTCGTGTCAAAACACAAACAGAAACGCACGAAAAATCCCCTCAAAAGGGTTGTATTATTTCACAATACGCAAAACGTGCAATTTCTCGCTATACTGGCAAACGTTTCCCAGGCGAACAAAACTAGAAAAGACCTCCTTCCGTCGTCCGTCAATTTGCCTTAAATTAAATACTGCGAAACAAGTAGTAATGGGCTGAAAACTTCACGAGTATTTCGATACAAGGAATAATTCTAAGAAAATAAACGCCTTAATTCTCGCTTATTATGGTGATAAATGACGGCGGAAGCCACGAGTAGTGAGCTAAAATTGCATTCTTCCAGAAAGGCTAGGAAATGCTCTGACAGAAATAATAAACCTTCAAAAATCTAAACCGAGAATGAAAAACGCGCGATACCTAGCCCATTCCTATTATTTCGCAAAAACCTTACAAAAAAACTGGTCCGCTGTACCGAACGAGAAATATATTTAAAGCAGAGGTCCAAAAACGATCTCCGGAACATCAACCTAGGGTTCTCAAAAGATAATAGAATATTCAAACTGAAATTAAATTATGGTTCAATAAGTCAAATGCAACGTATTTGCAGGCTAACTGAATTCTTTAAAAATATAAATCGCTTCGCTGGCTATTTACGATAATATAATGCAAATCAAGCCAAGTTAACTTAATAATAAGGTACATACATCGCTTATCAACTAAAATAGATAATCACAATCGATTCTAAAAACTAATACGAATATATAGCTAATCTATACTTAAAATATAGGTAATTTTACATTGAGAAAAGAGGCAATTTCAAGCGAATTATTAAATTCAGAAGTAATAAACCGATGAGTGCAAAATACAGCATGGGTTTTTCCCTAAATGCGGCATATAAATGAAATTTTAAAATTGGCAAAATCGAACTGTTACAACGTTATAATCAATTTTAATAGATGTCATTAGTTGGGTTAGTCACCAAATCAACTTTCGGTTGGTTTCTCTTAGCCTTAATTTATTTTCGATATTTGAGCCGGTTCCGATACGTTATAAACAATTTTAATAGGTTTGGTTACTTTGGATTAGTCATCCAATCAACTTGCGATAAACTTCACGTAGTTTCAACTTATTTTAGTCATTTGAACCGGTTCGGATACGTTATAATCAATTTTAATAGGTTTGGTTAGCTTGGGTTAGTTGTTGATTCATCTTTCGGTTAGTTTCACTTATTCTCAACTTATTTTAGTTATTTAAAGCGGTTCCGATACGTTATAATAAATCCTAATAGATTTGGTTAGTTTGGGCTAGTCGTCCAATCAACTTTCGATTAGCTTCACATAGTTTCAATTTATTTTAGATATTTGAACCGGTTCCGATACGTTATAATCAATTTCAATAAATTTGGTTAGTTTGGGTTAGTTTGGGGACGACTACAATCAACTTTCGACTAGCTTCACTTAGTTTCAACTTATATTAGTCATTTGAACCAGTTCCGATACGTTATAATCTATTTTAATAGGTTTGGTTCGTTTGGGTTAGTCGTTGATTCATCTTTTGGTTAGTTTCACTTATTCTCAACTTATTTTAGTCATTTAAAGCGGTTCCGATACGTTATAATATATTTCAATAGATTTGGTTAGTTTGGGGGCGACGACAAGCAACTGTCGACTAGCTTCACTTAGTTTCAACTTATTTTAGTCATTTGAACCTGTTCCGATACGTTATAATCAATTAGTCTTAACTTATTTTATTCATTTGAACCAGTTCCCGAAAGTTTGGGTTAATCGTCGATTCAACTTTTGATTAGTTTCACTTTGTCTCAACTTATTTTAATCATTTGAATCGGTTCTGATACGTTATAATAAATTTTAATGGATTTGGTTAATTTGGGTTAGTCATCCAAACAACTTTCGTCTAGTTTCATTTAGTCTCGACTTATTTTAGTTATTTGAACCGGTTCCGATACCTTATAATCAATTTTAATAAATTTAGTTAGTTTGGGTTAGTAGTCGAATCAACTTTGGGTTAGTTTGGGTTAGTCGTCCAAACAACTTTCGGCTAGTTTCCCTTAGTCTCAACTTATTTTAGTTATTTGAACCGGTTCCGATACGTTATAATCAATTTTAATAGATTTGGTTAGTTTGAGTTTGTCGTCGAATCAACTTTGGGTTATGCAATGTAATGATTTACACTACACCCAGAGCAATGTCAGGAATATACCAATTCCTGGTTGGAGACATGTCTTGAATCGCATCAAGCTCAATGCTCCATGTCCACAATGAAAACACAACGACAAGAGTGAGACCCATGAAAACCTTCCACCGATAGTTTCGTCCTTTCGGGACTCATAAGAGGAACGTTTTCTTTCACCCACTAGAACCTGACTATCTGCGAATGGTATTGATACCCTGATGAATTTACCGGAAAGAATGTCTTCTTTCGTTGTGGACATGGAGCATTGAGCTTGATGCGATTCAAGACATGTCTCCAACCAGGAATTGGTATATTCCTGACATTGCTCTGGGTGTAGTGTAAATCATTACATTGCATGTTTATCCTCAGAGAAAACGGAATCAGCAGTATAATTCAATGCCGGTAGGGGTATTAGCTCTCGGAGTAGTTGTTTCTGCTGATCCAATTTTATCACAACTTTGGGTTAGTTTCACAGTGCCAAAATATATTTTTTGTCATACGCTCCCAAAAATAGCTATTTTACGGACTCATTTGAGTCCGTAAAATGCTTCTTTTTAGGCCTAGTCCCTAAAAGTCGTCATGGCAACCTTTACGGACTATTCCAAAATTCCTGAATATGTCTAAATGTCAAAAATTTCGAATGACATGACAAAATTGTCAAATAGTTGCTACGATATCAAATTCTAAGCTAACTTTGTCGTACATTATGATTTAAATAATTATGGTAAATTTGCAAATTTAGGCGTTCTGAAGAATTGCAAAAAGCGTATAAATAAATATTAAGTTTTGGGAGCGTATGACAAAAAATAGTGTTTGTCACACGTACCTAAATGAAGTTTTTCAGGACTCATCTGCTATTCCGGACTCGGCTAATGCCTCGTCCGGAAACAGCAATGATTCGTCCTGAAAAACTCCATTTTAGGTACTTGTAACAAAAATAACTATAATATTTACAAAGCATTCCATTATCGTTATATAATATGTACTTATAAAAAAAAATCTGACACCTAGACGATTTGTCCGGTCTTGTCGCCTCCTTCACCTAATTTTATTAACATATCTATTCAATAATCCGACTATAGATTTTTCCTATTTGCCTTTGTATTTTTCATTGCTTCGTATATATTTCCACCGAAGTCCGAATAAAATATTAAAATAGAAATAAAATTAAGGATTTTCACAAATCCGACTCTGCCTACATACGAACGACTGATTAAACTAAAACGCTCCACATGCTGCCAACAATCTGCGGATTTTCGGCGGCTGGCAGAAAATATTTGGGGGAGTGGAGCTACTAGTTTACATATACTTTGGTTTTATCTTCCATGGGGAATCAGCAAGGGTATCAGTCTCGGCTGCTGCTGACGAGGTTGGTTCCGGACTTTCACAACGACTCCTTTTTTTCCCTGCATTAAGCAATAATAAATAATCGCAAAAACGCTAGATATAATTTGTTATAATTTAATGTGCTATAATTTAGTGCAGAACAATTTCGCCCAATGTTTACATGTTACATGTACATGTATACATATAAATGTATGATATTTACTAGTCGAGTTACAAGTACATAATATGCCCATGCAAAAACAGCAATAAAAAAGATAATTTAATGAATTTCTGAATAACTCTTATTATAATGTCCGGTTAATGTAATGGCCTTATATCTATAAATAACCAGGAAGCGACTTACCATTTTTGGTTGCCGATATCTGGGAAGTTCTTGGAATATGGTCGGGACTGCTTCATTTAACAGACACACTTTTTGATCTGTTCGATACAAAAAACGTGGTTTAAAATGTTTGGAACAAAGCCTGTCATTGCTATATGGTTAAAAATGAACCCAAACATTCCGTCTCTCAACATTCTTGGAAGATCTGAAATTCACAAAACAAAAACAATGAGAGAAATAACACCACACAAGTCACTTTCTATAAAATAAAATTGTAAGTGGTGAATCTGAATAATAATTATTATCTTTAATCAATCTCTACGCCACTGGAGAAAGTAAGAAACAAGTACATAAAAACCTAATTTACTAATTACAAATAACAAGAATATGTTCTGCAATATAATTAGCGGCTTCATAATAGCATCTTATAAATCATATTTAGAAGATATTGCTATAAAATAATTAGTTTTTGAAATATTTGAGAAAACTGATCACTGCCAAAAAATGTCACTTGTTAATTACCTGTGATACGTAACTCCTGGGTCCTTTGAACTGCTGTAGCTTTTACAACCATAAGCTGCACACCCTACCATTATGCAAAACATAGTTTTTTACACTAAACCCTTCAAAAACACAAATTATCACAATAAAATACGATCGTACCAAATCCTTTGTTTTGCACCAAAGCAATGGCGTCTTGTAGTTTTCGAATAATAGATCAATAATCAATAACCTTGCCTGAATGCAGTGCGCTGTATCCCCTCCCTTTCACAATCTAAGGTTGAGCCATACTCTTCCTTTAGAACCAATTCCGGTTTTGCCCCGAATGTACCTCAGCAACAAATTGACTAAAACTTCTGACCTATAATGGAAAACTTTTCATACACAAATGTCCTACAGAAATAAGGCTTTCAGGCTATAGTTAAACAATATCTATTAACGGACTCCTTAGTGGATTGTAGAAAGGGTAAAAAATATTAAAAACAACATCACATACCTGATAAAACACGTTTTAATCAGTAATTTATGAACCTCACGATGTAGACGCCATAAAATTATTCTGCCAACTAGCGGAAGCGGAAGCTTCACGAGCAAGATGTAATGTTGATTCATAGATGGCGCTACCAGGTATAAAATTAAACGCGGTACCCGGTTTTGCCTCACTACCCGGTTCTGCCCCCTATTCCCCTACGGGGGAATGCGAAATCCATGAAAACTTTTTTTAACGGTGAAGTTCTGGAACTATGTTAAAATTTACTTTACTAACATGAAGGGTAGGCGCCACGAGAAATCTGCAACGCAATCGTATCGTAACCCACTTGAATCACGAAAAAAAAACACGGAAGCTGTAACAAATTACTCAACAGATAAATAATTATATAGCATCTCAATTGGTTTATGCATATATAATACCCACCAATATTCCAATATAGAAGTAGGTTCGAGTGATATTTTACCAAAGCCGCTTATCATATAAATTGTTGCCCAGATAGAAATTTACCTTATGATTAAAAATATATGTTTTTTCTGCGACTACCTATGAAAATAAGACAAAAAAACACAGTTAAGTAACGTTGCTAGAACGCGCCCCATATCAACACCCTAGTTGAAAAAGTTGAATAGTTGTGGGATGAAGTCAATTTGATATAACATTTTAACTGGACTGGCGAGAATGACGCGACACATGTATTGAAAAGTGGCTTTCAACACGCGTCTAATATTAGTCGTTTGTTTTAGAATCTAAATCAATTTTTGTGTTATTTTTATAGGTGATCGAAACCTTGGATGATTTCCGCACTCGGCTACCTCCTCGTGCTAAATTACCTCCTCGTTTCAAAACTAGTACTTTCAACCCTTGTTATGTAATATATTATTTTCTTCGATCACATAAAAATGAGAAAAAAAGCACAGTTAACTTGTCTACGGAGAGGCTTATATGACACGTGTGTTGAAATTTTGAATACATACATAGCATCATAGCAAGTGTTGATAGTACTCTAGTTTTCAATCATCCAATGTTGAACACGTACTTTCACGCTTACTAACAATGTACAGGGTTGTAGACAATGACGGCGAGGCGTGGCAAAAAAAAATCGAGCGCAACAGAAATGACACTATTTTCTTGTTGTCTGATACACCTACTTATTATCCCAGACGGGACGATTAAGTTATTAACCTTTCGTCGGGCGCAGCTGTTTTAGCAGATATAACAGTCTTTCTCTTGCATCGTGTATGGTAACCTAGAGTATTAAAATCCCCACCCGATAGGTAGCCTCCTATTTCAGACCAGACATCGCGCATCGATACGTCCGTGGCCGTTCGTGTTAGAAGGTTTGCTGTGCACTTGGCAAACATTTTGATCTCTTGGATACACTGCACCTGATTACGTTATAAATTACAAATTATAAATATCTCATTTTAGCATAGAGAAGAACACTACCATTGGCCAGCGTTTTATATTTCTAAACACATTAGAGGAGGCTATCTATGCGGTGGGGAGTTTAACACTATAGGTTACCATACACGATGCAAAAGAAAGACTGTTATTTCTGCTAGGAAAGCTGCGTCCGACGAAAGATTAATAAATTAATCGTCCCGTTTGGGATAATAATAAGTAGGTGTATTGTAAGACGACAAGAAATAAGGTCGATTCTCATTTACGCTACAGTCAGCTCGGCGACGCGACGCGACACTACGCTACAAATTGTCGCCAGATAAATATTTCATTGTTTTAGATGATTACGTTCACACTTGCGCTGCACGACACGTTGCGACGCAACGCTTCGTCGTGCGGCAACGCTGATATTTGTTCGTGTGCGTTGTTTTCTAGTTTGACGCGCTGTGTCGTTGA
>JAEQML010055702.1:0-35517 GCA_016904865.1 Pissodes strobi
GAACTATAATATACATCTTTTGTGTCCTATATTTTTCATATTTTCATTAGTTTATTTCAAGTAAAAATTTTATTGCAAATATATCTTATCCGTCCACCAGAAAAGCAGGAAATATTTTTAATAAATGATATTAGTTTTAATTGAGATTATGTATAATGTTCACACTTTTATAAATATATTAATAAAATTATGATTATTAAATAAAATTAAGATTATTTTTCCACTAAATGATTTTATTGTATAGATCATTTCAATAATATGTAACTCGGCATGTAAGCAATAACAAAAAGAAGCCTGCTTTTATGTTACCAAAAAATTATTTATTTATTTATTTATATAAAAAACTACTTCAAGTTTCATCAATCATTCATAAATTATTTGTTTGATCTAAAAATTAAATTTTGTAAATTTGAATTTTATATTTTAAAATTATGAAACGCCTAAATAAAATTAAAAAAGATGTTCTTCTTTTGTGAAATATTGAACTGTAATCCACCTGATACAAGGAAAATGAGCCTGACTGCTTGAATAGGGGACGAAATAATTTCATATTAACACTCAAACCCTTAATTAACATAAGAATACGTTTATCTATATATTTTACTTAATTTTTTCAATATGTTTGAAATAGTGCAATTTCTTGGGATGTTTCTTTGCGTTCTTAATTTTGTTTGTTTTTTTTTGTTTTATTATTTTAAATTGCTTACGTCCTTTTTTTCTTTTATTAGACATGTAATTTATTTTTCTTTAATCGTGTTATATTCACGATTTGTAAACAAAAATTTATATTTTTTGATAATAGAGGTTCTGATTGATTAAAACCAAATAATTCTAAATTAAGATATACATAAGAATACGTTTATCTATTAATATTTTACCTAATTTTTTCAATACGTTTAAAATAGTACAGTTACTTTGCGTTCCCAATTTTGTTTGTTTTCTTTGTTTTATTATTTAAAATTGCTTATGCTCTTTTTTCCTTTTATTAGACATGTAGGGTAAAGTTGGTAGAGATGTCCCAGTGGTAGAGATAACCGGCTTTTATTACTCGAAAACTTTTACATGTATGGTAATGCGGCTTGTCCCAACCCAATCGGTTGTTTGTCGTTCAGATGCGGAAGGAGGTGTTGCTGCTGATAATTGTCTTGTTTTGGAGAAATTTTGTGATGTTTTTTTGAGGTAGGTGAAAATTTTTATACGTGATTACGCTATAGGTTGTAGATGATTAATATTTATTTGTTTAATTCGCAATTTTGTAAAAAAATTGCGGAATGCATGTGCTATAATATCCTAACCTCAAAATGTATGTACATGTTGATTCACACAAACTGCATGGTGGGGCATCTTATACCATCTTTTGGTATAGATGCCTTAGTCAAAGTGGGTAGACATGACATTTTAATTTAGGTATCCAATTAATTTTTTTAAGATTATGCCATCCATCTATAAAAGGATTTTTTTGTCCTCAACGAGGGAAGTGAACAGAGGCCGATTTAGTGGCAGCTATGCAAGCAGTGGTTGCCGGAATAAGCAACCTCCTCATATTAGCCAACAGCTTATGGTGGAGGAGCTGATATGAGTTAGGGCACCTACTTGTTCTGGGGACGAGAAATTGGTCGCAAAGGCGGATGAATTACTAGAGTAATCAATGACATATGGATGTGGAAAGCCACGGGATGACTACCACAGTAAAGATCTGAAAGAATATCCCAAAATCATCATGACAAACGTCTCAAAAGAGGATAACAATTACTGATCATGGAGATCGGAGACCAATATCCGGCAGAAGAAGAAGTAGCACAGAAAACTGTAGGGCTTCTTCGTGCATGCGAAACCCGTACGCAGATCAAAACAAAAAGATGATTAACATCAGAAGAAGCTCGAACATCAAAATAGGCACATGGAACGTGCTTATATGAAGCAGGAAAAATAAACAATGTTGTGCAAGAAATTGACAGAATGAATATATATATCTTAGTAATAAGTGACACACGATGGCCAAACTGCGGAGAAAACCCCACAACCAACGATACAATATACTTTTCAGGCAACAATAACAATCACCACATGTATGGAGTCGCAATTTTAGTGTCCAAGAAGATAAACAAATCGATAATAAACTTTATCCCCGTATCCGATCGAATAATAATACTTCAACTCCAAACCAACCACTGCAAAATTAACATCATTCAAATATATGCCCCGACAGCAGATAAATCAGACGAATTGATAGATGAATTCTATGAAGAGCTTGGCAATATTTTGCAGGCGATGAAACCCAGAGATATCACTTTGGTGTTAGGTGACTTTAATGCCAAAATCGGAAAAGGTGAAGCTGGCAAATACGTTGGAGAATGGGGACTTGGAGTAAGAAATGAGAGGGGAGATAGACTACTTCAATTTAGTCAAGAACATGATTTCATTGTAACAAACACTTTCTATAAGCTTCCAAACCGACGCCTTTATACATAGAAATCCCCACCAAGATAACCCTAATAATCTAATCAGAAACCAGACAGATTACATCCTAATAAATGATCGGGATAAAAACAGCATAAAGATGGTAAAAACCTATCCAGAAGCGGATGTTTCATCCGACCATAATCCTGTAGTGGCTAGACTCAACATTAAACTGAAAAAACAAACACCTAAGAAAAGAAAGCCATATTTAAATCTCACCCTCCTCAATAATACTGAAACAAGACAAGAAATTAAGAACAAAATCAATGAGAATCTGAAGAACATCACCGCACCAGAGATAGACATTCCAAATAACAAAAAATGTCACATTAACAACAAATGGGAAGCTTTTAAATCTTCCCCAACCGAACCAAGTGAAACAATTCTGGAAAGGGACGGAGACTCAAGAATGAGAAGAAAGCATACAACAATATCCAAAACCAAATTGTATAAAAGGATTAAAGAAATAACAGGAACATACAAAAAACAAAAAACTAGCATACAAAAAGATGAGAATGGAAAAATAATCATCGAAATAGAGGAAAAACTAAAGACAAGGAAAAGATACATAGCAGAACTCCTTAAGGATAATAGAAAAAAACAAGAATTGATCGATGAACAGGAGGAAAGCGGACCCGAGATAACGAAGTCAGAAGTCGTATACGCTACATGAAACAAGGGGAGTTTACATAAACGGAATACCCATTAATAACTTGAGGTATGATACAGTACTGATAGCAAACACACTCCAAGATTTACAAATATTAGTGAACAAAATAAATGAAGAAAGCAAAGAATATGGTCTGACAGTGAACGTGAAAAAACCTAAATTCATGTTGATTAGCGAAAGAACAAACAATGTCGGAGAAATCTACATACACAACCAACTAGTACAACAGGTAGAAAAAATACATATACCTCGGTACCATTATCAACAAAGATAACGACTGCTCTCAGGCAATAAGAATTATAATGGGAAAGGCAAAACCAGCGTTTATGAAAATGAAAAAAATATTCTGCACAAGAGATATCAGTCTGACCTTGAAAATCAGAATGCTGAGATGCTATGTGCTGTATGTGATGATTTATGGAACGGATGTATGGACCCTGAAGAAAGGAGGTATCAGAAGACTAGAGGCTTTCGAACACTGAACATACCGGAGAATACAAAAAATTAGCTGGATAGAAAGAATAACAAATATTGAAGTGGTAAGACGCATGAACAAAGAAAAATAAATAATTCTGACAATTAAAAAACGAAAATTACAGTATCTGGGACATTTTATGAGGGGGTCAAAATACAGCTTGTTACAAATGATAATACAGGGAAAGATTCAGGGAAGAAGAAGTGTCGGAAGAAGACGCCACTCGTGGTTAAAGAATCTGCGTGACTGGTACGGAGGCACAACAACTCAGTTGTTTAGATCTGCTATGTCAAGTATACGCATAACATTAATGACCTTCGCAACGAAGACGGCACCTGAAGAAGAAGAAGAAGATGCAAGTAGCTCGTAACGGAGAACTAGGTACTAATACTCTTCGTAGAAGGCTGAAGTTAAACAATTCTAAAAAAGGAAAAATGGGTCCAGCTAGCAGCTTAGGAGCTGAAAATGAAGAAAAATTAGTTAATCATATAATAAAACTGCAAAACCATGGATTGGCGCCATGTCATTTAGATCTTCGGCAAATGGCCTACAAGTTTGCAGTCGCTTTACACATTCCAGATAAGTTTAAAAATTAACTGGCAGGAAAAGATTGGCTTCGCTCTTTTCTCAGAAGAAATCCCGAGCTCTCCGTAAGAAAAGCTGAAGGTAATAAATATAATATAAGTCATCAATTTACAGTAGGTAGTAATTTTAGTTGTTTTTGATATTTTAGGTGTTTCCATAGCCAGAGGATTAGGAATGTCTCTAGACAGAGTAAATCATTATTTTGATCTACTCCGCTCTGTCCTAGAGAAGTTTCACTTGTTTGATAAACTCAGCCATATTTTTAACATGGATGAGACAGGGCTACAACTGAATAATATCCCAGGAAAGGTGATCGACTGATCGCTCGGAAAGGCTCCAAGAACGTGACTGCAATAACTTCTGGAGAGAAGGGGGAAACAATTACAGTCGTTGCATGCTGTAACGCTGAGGGTACATTTATACATCCAATAAGTATATTTAAAGGCAAAATTCTGAAAGCTGAATACGATGATGGGATGCCTCCTGGGTCTAAGATCTACATGAATGAAAAATCAACCTACATAAATTCAGATTTATTTTTAAGGTGGCTAAATACTCACTTTACACCGTGCAAACCTGAAGGTAATGTTTAATTGTTGGTGGATGGCCAGCTCTCATTGCTGTGTTGAGATGCTAGAAAACGATATAATAATTATCATTTTTCCACGCATATACCAGGCACTGGTTACAACCTCTCGACAGGGCGGTTTTTAAGTCATTAAAATCGGCGTATGCTGTTGCTGTAAATAACCGGATTCGAGCAAATCCTTCCAGAGAAATTGTTCGTCTCTAATTTGGACATTTAATGAATGAGGCAGAAGCCATTCCAGAACATGCTTTCCTATCCGAAACTGCCATAAAACGTACGAATATATTAAATCCTTCCAGAGAGACCACAACCGATCCTGTAACTTTGAACGAAACTGTGGACAACCTGGTATGGGAACTGCTCAAGAAATGCCATCAAGGCCAAATACCATACCCGCACTAGAAAGGTTCCTTCAGCCTAGCTCCTCCACTATTTAACTCAATCAGTGATAATTCAAGAACTCTGATATATCTCCAGGAAAAATTTTGGATCAGGTTTCGCCCCCACCAAAGATTCGGGCTTTGGGAAGTATCCGAACAAGAGATCAGCATATTTCTACTGTGTTGTCTGATGCTAATAATATTGAGCAAAGAAAGTAAAAGAAAAAACAGATTTCCAAACCTACTGAAAAAGTTACCAGCAATAAATTGAAGCTGAAGATAAACAGAAAAAGAAAAATGCCATCATCAAATGAATCTGAAGTTGGAGACCTTCCTATGCTAGAAGATCGGTACTCTGACAATCCAATTGAAAATGATGAGTGCGTGGGATGTGCAGAAAAATATTCCGAGACCACCAAGAAAGCTGACTGGGTAAAGTGTATACACTGCGACCATTGGTTTCACGATGGATGCAGCATATTTGTTAATTTTTGCGATCCCTGTGGAAGAATAGCTACTAAAAACAAGATTTAACTTACTTTGCTCATTATTTTGTATCTGATAGAGGTCATCACTACTATGCACCTTGTGTGGGGTATCTTACCCAAACACTGGGGGAGAGATGGCCAATTACAATATTATAACAGAATAAGGTTGAGTTACTGAAAAACAAGCTCTTTTTCTTTTAATAGTTATTTTTCTGAAATTTGGGTCAGGTTAAAAAAGATGGGTCGTCTAATTTAGTTTTCTTTTATCGTGTTACATTCACGATTTATTAACAAAAAATTATATTTTTTTGACAATAGAGCCTCTGATTAAAAATATTAAAATTAAATGTTTTCTCTACTTCTCAGTTCATTGAAGCAATACTTATTAATACTTAATTTTAATTTTTTAAAGTAGACCTCTGGATGTCATTATTGTCAAAATTACTGTTGGGGACTCAAACCACCCAAACATATCTGCAGAGGGGAGGAAGAAGCGCCTCCATTGCCTATGGTTTCAAGATTTTCAGCTTCATGACTGAGAATGGGGGCATTTGAAAATAAACTTTAAATTTAAATTAGAATTTATTGTCTGTCTTTTTAGACGAAGAATAAACCGATTGAGAAAAATAATAACCCATAAAAACAACAGATACCTATACCATATTGCATGAAGCAGGTATATAGGTCTATAGTAACACTCTCCCATCGTATATCTACTTGATAATAAAGGGGTGCTCCGTGAGTTTGTTTCGCCATTACGGCGAAATGATCCGCCCGAGAGCCAAATTAAAGTAATTGTGCCCCTCAGACGATTTATGGGTTTATGGAAGCCCATTTTGGGTTTAATGGCTTCTACCTGATGGTACTTTACATGCATTGATTAATCCTGCCAGCCACTGAATCTAAGTTCTCGTTTTACGTTTTGCTCGTGGTACTAAATTATGCTGTGCTTCGGCTATAATGGGATTATAATTTTGTACATTAAAATCTAAGTGTATCAAGCGGTTTTTATTAAGAGCCCTTATCTATTAGTAAAGTGACAAATATACGTTCTAAGATCCTTTGGCGTAATCATAAACTAGTATATACCTGATATATCGCAACGATCGTCGCAAAAGTAACGGTTATTTAAAATAGAGGAATACCGTTTTTATGTCATTCTCTAAGAGAGTTGAGATGAGGGATCTCAAATCACTGCACGTTTGTATCAACCTAGAGATTCGAATAGAAATGCGTTTTTTAGTGTTTATTTCGTAACGTAGGTACTTTCTTTCTTAAAAAGCTCTAAAAAGGACGTCTTGAAGATATCCTCAAACGTCTTAAAAATTACTTAAGCCGTTCAATAGGCATCTTTAGAAGCTTTGTAGTGCATATTCTTGTACTACCCTGTAATATTCTTTACTTAGGGAGTTCAATTTTCATGTTTAAAAGTCTTAAATATTTTGCCCTTGTACAGGGTGTAGAGTCAAAAGCGAATGTAGGAGTCATATACTATTTTTTGGAGAAGTTGAATATGGCTGAGCTTTTGGAAGATACTGCTTATTTTTTTTGAGGTTGATCAGAGCGTTTGAAAGTATAAAGAGCTACACTACAAGTTATTTGGAATAATTAACCTTACTTTAATTGTTACTGGCTAGTAGACGTTATTTGTGACCACATACCATCATACATTCTCTATTGCTTCGGTTTTGATTCATTTTATTTAATATAACATACAGTTTCCTTTCTGTTGTCAGAAACTGGGGTACGAAGTGTAGACAACCTCCTCGACGGTGTACCATGGTCAACGGTTCGTTTCGAAGGAACGGCAGAAAGTCTATATCTCTAGGCGACCGAACTAGAATGAAATTCTCTCACGGTCGGAAAATCTACAGAGGAAAATGAAAGTGCAAAAAGCAACGGTCCTTATCAGAACCAATCGACAAGGGATATCGGAACTTATATCCGTATCCTGCAAGAGAATATATGGCTACAAAAAAATCATAGGAAATCTTCAATCTGGCGTGTATGTGTCTATAATATAATATGTTCAGAATGACATCCAAAATCAGAAAGCGATGACCCAGCTAGCTATCAGCCAATAGTTCTACTAAGCATCTGCTATAAACTATTGTAGAGATTGTTGTATAACAGAATATATATGACTCTATAGATAGACTAATCCCTGCAGACTAACTCCTGCTGCGAACAACTCCTGGCCTTAACATCATACATTGAGTTAGGTTTTCAGAGATCCCAGAAAACCTGTGTGGATTTTGTGGACCTTTCAGCTGCTTACGGTACCGTCAGGCTCGACGGCCTTACACTGAAGCTGAAAAAAAACGATGCCTTGCTCAAGACAATTGGGATTTTAAAAAACAAAGTCCAAAGTGGACGTTGGGCAATCTACGAGCAAGTCCTATTCAATAAACAATGGGCTTCCACTGGGTTCAGTGCTGGCTTCCCTCCTCTTTAACTTATACACAGTAACCAGTAACCAAATCACAACAATTCTGCTATGCTGATGATTTTGCAATGACCACTCAGAGCAGGGTATTTGAAGAAACAATACATTGGCAACTGAGCTTCAACTCTTTAATCAGTATTATAAGAAATGGAGACTGCCCAAATCCTGACAAAACTGAAGTAAGCACATGAACAATCGCGAATCAAGACGAGAGTTTCAAGTAACATTCTGTAATGAGCGACTGACGCACAATAACCATCCAAAATATCTAGGAATCACTGTCGACCGGTGATTAATCTACAAAGTATGCCTAGAAATAACAAGCCAAAAGTTAAAAACCCGGAATAACATATTAAGGAAGCTGATTGGAACCTCCTGGAGAGCACAAGCTAACACCCTGCGCACTGCAGCTCAATCATTTGTTTGCTCGGTGGCAGAATACTGCGCCCCAGTCTGGTACAAGAACTCTCACGCAAAGAAAATAGATGCCCACCTTAATGCCACCATGACGATTGTCTCGGGAACTTTAAAATCGACTCCACTTCCCTGGTTTAACGCCCTTTGCAACATAGCACCTCACTCCCTCAGATGACAGCAAGTAACTGTCCAATAATGGAAGAAAATTAATAACCCCACTATCTCTGCAGTATACCTATCGGTAAAATAATGGACCATCTGCCAACTACCCGCCAGAAATCCAGGAAGACGAGATCATTACAATTTCAGAAAGATACGATACAGAAGAGGAATGGAGGAAGCACTAGTCGCCGAATAACCACCATCCCCTTGCCAACAACCTTGATCCCTCCATACCGGTAGAAGGAATGCAAATGCCCAGAAGAATATGGTGCACACTTAATCGCGTGAGAACTAACCACGGCAGGTGTAAAGCCACCCTCCACAAATGGGAACTTACCGACGACACACAATGCGATTCCGGCGCAGCAGAACAAACAATTCCTCATTTGATTTTCGAATGTCCCGCGAGGAAGTTCCAAGGAGAATGGAAAGATATTATGAATGCCACTCCACTTGCTGTTCAATGGCTGACCTGCTTAGATGTGGATCTGTAATAACTGTTATAGCTGTCTCTAATTTATGGCATACTGTTGTTCGTAATACATTCTATGTTTGCAAATTTGCTGGTTAGTTGACCATAAATCCAGTGTTGTTTGTAACTGTACGATAATTAGTTTGTCCTTATATATTACTCTGTAGATGTCATACGCAAAATAAATAAACTTGAGCAACCGAATTGTCATCTAAATTTGACATTTCATGTATCGTAGTAAACAGGCCGCGTTCAATTGGTACTACTTATTGACAACTGGGGATGTGTTACTTCGATCAGCTAAGTATCGATATTGTTTTATAAACATTTAAGACCGCTTCTCGTGTGTTAATATTAAGGATTACGGATGTAGTGGGAGCTTCAAAGCAACGTGGCTGAGTAAAGGAAAATCACAAAGATGAGTGGCTTGGCTTGGATTTTTGAAATGTGCCTGCCTTGACATTTGTGACAAGAAGCAAGCGATTGGAGAGAATTTCTGATGGAGACTGCGCGTAGCGTTCTTTTTATCATCGCCCCGAATGAAAATGAAACGGGTAATTTTTAAAAAGTCCCCCATGTGACAGTATGAGTGCCCCGTTTTTTTTTATATATTTTCAATGGGACTTCTTTTCAGCCTATTTTGAGTCTGAGCTTTTTTGTATTATTAGTTTGGCGCATAGACTCAGTTCCATTACTGGGATTTTTCAATGTTTCATTATAGATGAGTTGCTTTTGGTTTTTTTATGTGCTGCCATTTTGTGATTTTTAATTTCCGCATGGATGGTACCTAATTCCTGCCTAATTTTCTTACGTAAAGAGCTAACGGCAATCCAAAGGACCGTAATGGTACAACTAGAGGATATCCCAAAGGAAGGACCACAGGTACAATTTTACAAATGTACCCACAGGTCAGAGTACCTTGTATTCTCATGTGCTAACCCCACAAGTGCCAGATGGCTAAAGGACCTGGTCCCGTCACTAAAGCCATGGGAGAATGCACAACTGAAGGTGTTGGAAGGAGAAGAGATCCCGAAGCCATTCGCCTGCACACTGTTCGTCCCAGACGAATATGGGGAACAGCTGTCCAAGGAAAGGATCTTGAAAAGGGTACTAGTAGGAAACCGAAACCGAAACTCAACACCGAGCTGTGGACGGTCTTGGGAAAATCCCAAACCGGAAAAGGCCAGGTGTGGACCTTTTCAATGGACAAGGCCTCATTCGACCACCTCCAAAAAGTGGATATGTCACCATTCTTTGGCATAGGAAAAATTAAGTTCCGCGTCAAAGAAGGAGGCATCCCACCAAAGGCACCCGAGCAGGAGTCAATCCCAGAAACGTGCCAAAAAGAGGACACTGAAAAACCGGAAACGGCTCAAGGCGTCAGCCCTCTGAAGAGGATAGCACCTGACACGGCCATGGAGACGGAAGACGGTGGTGCCACTCCAGAAGAGTCTTCGAAGTAGAGGGCAATCTCAAGTTCCTGCAGGCAAATCTGCAACATACAAAGGCCGCTTCGGCCGTGCTATGCCGCAGATTTGAACATGAAGGCCTCGACATCGCCCTCCTGCAGGAACCTTGGATCAACGAAGGGAAAATTGTAGGCCTCAAGCCCTCCCAAGGTAAGTTACTGTACGATAGGTCAGCTAATAAACCTCGTGCATGTATCATTCATAATAATATGATTAAATGTACTTTAATCCCGGGGCTATGCTCGGGTGATTTTGTTACAGCTATCCTGTATCCACGAAGGAAGGTGGAAGAAGCATAGTTGCATGTTCCGCCTACTTCCCAGGAGAGGAGCAAAAATGTCCACCGCAGATGCTCAAGGATGTTATATCCTACTGTGAGGAACAGAAGCTCTAACTCATTCTAGGATGTGATGCTAACGCACATCACACGATGTGGGGCAGCACGAACGTCAATGGAAGAGGTGAGTCCTTATTACAATTTATTTTAACAGAAGGTTTAAATATTGCCAATGTAGGCAACGAACCAACATTCGTAACGAGAGCCCGTCAGGAGGTCCTTGACGTGACTTTAAGTTCTAACAGGGCAAGCGAGATGATCCACAATTGGATGGTATCAGATGAACCATCCTGCTCTGATCACAGGCATATTAGCTTTGATTTTAAAATCCCCTCCCCTAAAGCAATACGGTTTAGAAATCCCCGTGACACAAACTGGGTAGGATATTCAAAATCCCTCGAAGAAGGTCTACAAAGGGTAACGGCCAAGGTTAAGGACGCGGAAAATTTAGAAGTCACAGTACAGCTGACTAGCGAAGCAATAGCTACGGCATATCAGGACAATTGCCCAGTTAAAACCCGGAAACAAAAAGAAAGCACAGTCTGGTGGAACGGAAAACTCGGAACGCTGAGGGAAACCATCAGAAGGCTATCTAATAAAGCCAAAGCAACCAATGACTGGGATCTTTATAGGTCAAAACTAACAGAGTATAATAAAGAGATACGAAAAGCCAAACGGGATTCGTGGAGATGGTTCTGCGAAAGGGTAAATGAGACCCCAGCATGCGCCCGAATTCACAAAGTCCTAGCAAAAGAAAACACAAACAACAATGTCGCGCTCCTTAAAAAGGAGGACAACACGTACACCAAAACAGCTGAGGAAAGTTTAACACTGCTCCTAAAGGTACACTTTCCGACAGCAATGCAATTAACAGGCCCATCTGACCTTCCGCCTAAGCCAAGACCACAAAGACCAGGTAGACAGGAGTGGGAAATAGTTAAAGTGGTAATAACACCTGCGAGGATTAGATGGGCCATCAACCAATTCCAACCATTTAAGTCACCAGGCCTAGACGAAATACACCCCATACTTCTGCAAAAAGGTCAGGACATCTTATTACCACACCTATGCAGAATATTTAGATGGTGTCTAGCCTGGGGCGTTGTACCTAGTCTATGGCAACAGGTAAGGGTCCTATACCTGCCGAAAGTTGGCAGAATCTTGGACCGCACACCAAAGTCATATAGACCCATAAGCCTATCTTCTTTTATGCTCAAGACCCTGGAAAGGCTAGTAGATAGGTACATCAGGAATAATACTCTACAGGCGTTCCCACTAAGTGAACGTCAATATGCTTACCAACCAGGAAAGTCGACAGACCTAGCCCTGGACGACCTAAATAGGCTTCTTTCAAGGTCCTTAGAGGACAAGGCGATTGCCGTAGCTACATTCCTGGACATAGAAGGGGCTTTCAATCACACCTCAACAGACTCTATCATAAGCGCGTTGGAAAGGAGAGGGACTCCAGCAGCACTGCGCAAATGGATAGAAACTAGTCTAAAGCACAGGATAATCTCAGCCACTCTGGAAGAAACAACCACAAAGGCAGCGCTGGGAAGAGGATGCCCCCAGGGGGGAGTCCTATCTCCACTACTATGGGCCATATTAGTGGACGACTTATTACAAAAAACTGTCTGCAGAAGGCTTTTACTGTCTAGGATATGCAGACGACCTAACGATTGTAGTACGAGGCAGATTTGCCAGTACTCTCTCAGAGAGAAGCCAAAAAGCTCTCAAAATAGTGGAGAACTGGTGTAAAGATGAACAGCTATCAGTTAATCCAAAAAAGACGATAATCATTCCATTTACCAGAAGGCGAGCCCTTACAGGACTAAAACCACTGGCGATAAATGGAGAAGAAATACCTTTTTCCAAGGAAGCAAAATATCTAGGAGTCATATTTGACCAGAGGCTTACGTGGAAACCAAACATCCAAAAAGCAACTCTTAGAGCCGCAGTTGCGCTAGGAAAATGCAGAAGGATGTGCGGAAAGAATTGGGGCCTCAATCCCAAAATGACACTGTGGCTATACACAATAGTGGTAAGACCAATGATAGCGTATGGTTCAGTAGTATGGTGGACAAGAACCATGCAGGCGAAGGCAAAAAGGCAAATAAGTCGCGTTCAAAGGCTAGCATGCCTGTGCGTCACTGGAGCCATGAGCACAACGCCCACTGCGGCTCTAGAAGTCCTACTAAACCTACCACCAATCCAAACATACATACAGGGCGAAGCACGCTCCGTCACATACAGGCTATCACAAGGCTAAAAACCGATTATAGGTAGACATAATACCAAACAAGAGAAGCTAAACAAAGAAATCAAGGCAGATGACATCCTGGGATTGCCCACGGATAGCACCATAGCCAAGTACAGCTTTGTCAAAAAGTACTCGACACATATTCCAAACAGGAATGATTGGAAAAATGGCCCCCCAATTAGGGCAAATGTGATCTGGTACACCGACGGCTCAAAAACACGGGAAGGAGTAGGAGCCGGAATATATGAACCAAGGACGAAAACAAGAATTTCGATTTCCATGGGCAAACTAGGGACAGTGTTCCAAGCGGAAATAACAGCAATAGAACAGTGTTCAAAGGAAATAAAAAGAAGATACAGTTGCAACAAAACAACAATTGCTATCTTCTCCGACAGCCAAGCGGCAATAAAAGCTGTGCAATCCAACAAAATAACCTCGAAATTGGTACTGGATTGCCACAATGCTCTGTATGACATAGGAAGTCAACATAGAGTGACACTTTCATGGGTACCTGGGCATGAAGGCTATCAAGGTAATGAAACTGCCAACGAAATAGCCAGAGAAGGCTCGTCTAGGCACATGATAGGACCAGAACCGTTCTGCGGGATAGCCAAACCAATCGCTAAAACAGCCATAAAGAAATGGATAGCAGAAGAATCCCGAAAATGTTGGAACAACACGTTGGGACAAAGACAGGCCAAGGAATTTATAATAGGTTCATCGGCCAAACTATCAACAGACTTGCTAAGCTACGGCAGGAAGGCTGTCAGGATAATGGTGGGTCTGCTGACGGGCCACTGCCGACTGAAAAAGCACCTAAGCGTCATAGGTTTGGCAGAAAATAGCGAATGCAGGTTCTGCCAGGAGGAGGAGGAGGCGGCATCTCACGTGCTATGCCACTGTGAAGGCTTATCGAGAGTGCGCTCCCAACTACTTGGCGTACCTAAACCGGAAGCTAATAGCTACACGACGGAGCCACTATCAAGGTTGTGGGGTCTAATCAGAAAGACAAAACTGGATGAAGCTCTATAATATGGAGAGAGTCACAATAGATCCGTCGGGTCGCGGTGACAAGTAGGCTTAAAGGCCATCTCTCCCAATCTGTAATCTGTAATCGGTACGTAAAGAGCCCCTGAGCCCCCTCCTTCAACTAAGGACATTTTCTTGTACGATGACTCCTGCTTTCTTTAACCTAAGAAGTCCCTCGTGTCTGCCCGTAGAAGAGCTGCCACCGTGTTTACGATATTTCCAAAATAAGGCAACTTTGCCCTTATATTAATAATGAAAATACCAAAGTTTTGTCGAATAAATTTTAGGCCTGACCTTTGTAGGTATATTTGTATACATAAAATTTAAAAAATCAGGATGATGAACACCCTGTATGCAGATGTAATTCCTAAAGAGTAATAAACAAATGGAACGACGATTTTATTAAAATACCCCATTAAATTACTGGTAATTAGCGAAAGGAAATAAAGAAAAACCACGCTGTTCTAATAAAATTAACGAGACCACAAAAATGGAGTAAAATATAGATCGTTATACGAAATCATGTTGGAAGTGGATATTATACGCGTTCCTACGTTCGAAGAAAATAAAAAGAAACCGGCTAATATGGATGTTTTCCGGTCGAGACCGGCAAACGCCATTCAGACATGCCTACGCGTCTCAATTTTTTTCCATAAGTGTGATAATTCAGTAATTATCGACCGCCTTAGGTTGAATACCGCGCTCGCTGATCATGCACCGAATAGATCAATGGGCAACTAGTAGGAAAAGCTATACATTCTCGCACGAGGAAGGAAATTGCTGAAGCCTAATTGTCTAATTGCACATGAATTTTTAACTATAATTAAAAAAAACGATTACCAAATTGCTGAGATAAAACTATCATCGGCACTCAAATTTTGCAACGTCTCTTTTTAGTAAAGCTCAAACCACTAGTCCTAACACTAAGTCGCCTTTTCGTCAAAAGCGGTTTATAACTCATCATCAAGAATCGTCATCACCATGATGAACAATCGCGATTTTGCTAATAATTGTGTAAACATCATCACGAGCTGTGATTAGATTAGGACTCGTTGTCACCAACAACCGTCATTGTTGTTTATTGCTGCATCATAACTTTGCCCCCAAAACTGGATTCAAGCTATTACCATATTTTCAAAGTAATTTCATCAGTTATACTGTTTTCACACTTTCACATGGCACCATGTCTTGACTGTGGGTGGGAAGCTGGAGCTTTACAGCACCCAGTGTGCCAATCAGCAACTACTCAAGTACTTCGACAACAACAGAATAATCAGCGACAAGCAATACGGCTCTCGCAAAGATAGATCGACAGGAGATATGTTAGCCTATTTCACTTCATATATTAAGGAGTAGGGCAATTGAGAACTACGGAGAGTCTCGAGCGATTGCGGTGGATATTTCAAAGGCATTCGACAGACTTTGGCATGACGGACTGCTCAACAAACTGACGTTCTTCGGACTGCCAGCCTCTCTGTGCAGCTGGCTTGCCAGTTTCCTTAAGAAGCGATCCCTGCATGTTGCAGTTAATGGACACATCTCAGACACATTCCCCATTATCGCGGGCTTGCCTCAAGGCACAATACTTTCACCCACTCTGTTCCTCATCTATATTAATGACCTGCTGACCGAAAAGAATAATCCTGTTTACAGTTTTGCAGATGCCAGTACCCTTGTCTCCCACTTTAGATCAGAAGAACCTTTATAGAGTCACTCAGACACAGAGTCTTGAGTCAGGAAGCCGGACTGGTGACCTTAAAATTCTGAAGGACATCCAGATAGATGCGATGACCAAACCAACCGATACAATGGAAACAAAACTCCATTTTGATCGCTCCTTTGAAGTGGTAACTGAAGACCGCGATACTACAGGGAAAATACTAAATCAACTAGAGAGGGGATTACTCGTCTTGTGCACAGATGGATCAAAGGTGAAGGAAGGAGTGGTATCCAGACTTCACGGACCTAGAAGTCGAATCTCTGCACCTTTACGAAACACTCGTGAGAACTAAATGCTATCAATATAGCCATCTCTGATTGTGCCAAAAAAGACCTAAGAGGTGCAAAGATCTATATCCTATAATATAGCCAAGCGGCCTTAAAAGCGCTCGCATCTAGCAGAATCAACTCCCGGCAAGTGTGGGATTGTCGGATGGCTGCAGGCAACTGGCAAACACAAACAGATTCACCCTAATGTGGGTGCGAGGGCAGGAGAGTGTGGAAGGCAACGAAGCCGCTGACCAGCTCGCACGGAATGTGGGCCTGAACCATTCTATGGCATCACAACCCTCTTGTGACGTGATGAATGAACTCTGAAATTGGGAAAAAGGCAGAAAGAAACACATTGGGCAGAGACAGGCCAAAAGACTCATCTCTTACTCACCTAACTACAAATAACAATATGCCACCTTTACCTGAAAAACTCAGCCACAATTTCCTCAGGGGATTTTAGGGGGGCTTCAACTAGGAAATGGCTCTATGTTGGTAGAGCCAGTGAGAATGCAACCGACAGACATGTCGCCCAATATATGAAATCTAGATTGTCAACTCTTAAAGATGAAGATTTTATAGTCGAACCCTCAAAGGGAATTAGAAACAAGTCATTTAAGATAGGCATTGACCCGCATCACTATGAAAAAATAAATGATCCAGAATTTTGGCCTCATAATATTGTTTTTCGTGAGTTTCAGTTTGGTAGGCCAGATCATAGGGGCTTAGACCAAAATTTTTTGAAGATGGGACCTTCCCGTCGGGTCCCTCACACAGAAAAAAGGTGTCTAAAAGGATTGCTGTTGGTGAAAACAAAGATATTTTGATTTACTACGGCAATGTTGGAGGACTTAGGACTAAACTCAATGAGGTCCGACAGTCTATTGAGTGTTGTCATTACGATGCTATTATGCTTTCAGAGTCATGGTGACCAGAGAATATCTACGATGCGGAGCTATGTCCAGAGCAGTTTAGTTTGTTTCGTACTCATCGAGCACCTACTGGTGATCCCAGAACTCGAGGAGGAGGAGTTTTGATTGCTGCCAGGAAGGAGTTGCAATGCCAAAGACTAAATGTTAATGTTACAACTGTTTAACAGGTTTATTTATATTTTAAGAGTAAGTCATCTGAACTTGTATTGGGCTGTATCTACCTGCCACCTAGGTCTGATGTAAATTTGTTTGTTGATGTAGGCCATTCAATTGAATTGATTTTTAACTTGTATCCTAAATGTAGTGCTATTAGGCGACTTTAATTTACCGCAGGTAAAATGGGTTAATAATGAATTTAGTCCAACCATTGAGCGTGCAGAAAATTCTCCAGCTAATGAATTGATAGAGTGATTAAATTATTACAATTTAAGTCAACTGAATACCACCAAGAAAAGCAGGAATGTTCTGCTTGACTTGGTCTTTTCAAATTTGGACATTGTTGGGATTGACGAGGTCACTGATATGATTTTGAGCCATAGTATTTACCACACAGCTGTCTTTATAAGAATCAGCCATCGTATAGAGGGCAATCGTTGGAAGTATGAGGAGTGCTTTTTTGATTTCAAAAATGGCAATTACATTTCATTGAATGATCATTTGGCCAGTGTTAATTGGCGCTTAATGAGTGATATGACTCTTGACCGGGCAGTTCTGTGGTTTTATGAGATATTATGGGAGGAGATATCTTTATATGTTCCAATAAAGAGATTCAGAACATCTAATTTTCCTGTGTTTGACACTGAACTTCGTAATTTAATTACTGAAAAAAAGAAACTTCACAAAAAGTTTAGAGAAACGGGAGATAATTTTGCCTATTTGTTGTTCTCGGAGGCAAGGGATAGGTGCAGGAATCTGAGAAATTCTCTTGTCTCCTGAGAACTGAAAATAACATTAGTGTGAATCCCAGATCATTTTGGTCACATTTCAACAATCTTAAAAACAACTTTGTTCTTCCCAGTAACATGGGTTATAATGGCTCTACTGCCTGTAGTAATCAAGAGACTCTAGACTTGTTTGCAGACTTCTTTTCTAGTTTTTACTCAAACCATACTATTGGTCAGGTTCCGGAATACACATTTTCCAACACCGCTGATGTTTCCACATACTCTATTTCTTGTACTGAAATTATAGAACAAGTGCACCTAATAAGTTATCATGCGGGCCCTGTTTTTTATAAAGAGATGCAATGTCCTTAGCAACTCTCTTCAATTATTCATTATCAGCAGGTTCTTACCTTACCCGTATTTGTGGAAGTTCAGCTTTCTAAAACCTATATTCAAGAGTGGGTCAAGAAAGGAGGTTACAAATTACAGGGCAGTTGGTACACAGTCTGAAATTCCTAAACTACTTGACTGTCTTATTACTACAAAAATTAGTTGGGACTGTAGGCACCTTTTGAATCTAGAACAACATGGGTTTATGATGGGCAGGTCAACTTCAACAAATTTGATTTTGTATCAAAACTTTATTTTAAACAGCAAGGGAAAAGGTCTCCAGGTTGATTCGGTATACCAAGACTTCTCTAAAGCATTTGACAGGGTTGACCACCGATTGCTCATCGAGAAACTTAGGTGTTTGGGAGTGGGAAACCCAATTCTGAGTTGGTTAGCTGACTTTCTTGTTGGAAGGACTCAAGCAGTCAAATATAGCGGTGTTATATCTCGTGTTTTTGATGTTCCTTCTGGTGTGCCCCAAGGGTCGCACTGTGGGCCAGTCCTTTTCATTCTATTTATATCTGATGTAGGCAGGGCTATTGCCCACAGCTCATTTTTATCTTTTGCAGATGACCTTAAAATGTATCGTCAGGCCTCATCTCTAGAGGATGCAAAACTATTGCAAAGCGATATTGATTCTTTTAATAAATGTTGTGGCTCGAATAAAATGAAACTCAATATCGCTAAATGTTTCAAAATAACTTTTTCTAGATTAACTGAACCGGTGAGATTTCCTTACAAAATTAATAGTATACCGATCAAGGAAGTGTTCGGGGTTTGGGAGTGGAGTTTGACTTCAAGATGTCATTTAATGGCCATATTAACAACATTGTGTCAAAGGCTGTCAGGTTTCTGGGCTTTATATGTAGGTCCACAATTGTGTATACGTTACGAATACTGTACTGTGCAATGGTTCGACCTATGCTGGAGTACTCATCAGTTGTTTGGTCACCCCAGTATGCTGTTCACATTGCAGCCCTTGAAAGGTTCCAAAATAGATTTCTGAGAGTGGCTGCTTATAGATTGGGCTTGGTTCGTGATGAGTATACTTATGACAAAATGTGGGCTTCCTTGAATGTACAGACAATGCAGAGCAGGCGACTTCAAGCGTATCTTTGTTTTCTTTAAAAACTCTTAAAAGGGTTAATTGATTGCCCTGACCTTTTGAGTCTCGTTTAATTAAGAGCGAGGGACTTCTACCTGTGTGCTCGACAGAGTAGGACCTGACTGGCGTTGCAGGAATTCAAATAAAAAAAAAAACGCTGCTAGATTAAAACTTCGAATATCGCGTACATCCTTTGTGATTGGAATTTAAACTTGCTTTTCTGCTGTTATTAACAGAGATTAGTAAAAGTTACTGTATTTTTATATTTTATTAAGTTTCGGGGACGGATCCCCGGATTGTGCCCTGTAGCATGGCTTCTTCTGAAGCTGTTGAAGACGTATCTCATCAGTTATCAATCGATTCAGACGGCGACAGTCAAATCGCAAGAACTACCTCGGAATGGCTTTAAAAAGAAATAAAAACGTTTCAAAATACGTGCCAAGATTGCAAAAGTTTGCTGGCAGAATTGTATGGCAACGTAGGCAATAGCTCAACGAATGAGTTACAGCTAGCATTCGAAAAAGCGCAAGCTCACTGCGCAGATGCGCATAAAACTGCAATCAAAAATTGACTGTGGGAATAAAAAGACAAAACCAGTTTCCGGGAACGGAACCCCAGTTTTTGGCGATGTAACGGAAGACGACGATACGCTCTCGAATATATCCATGTAGTCCATCCCAGACTCGAACCTGACTGAGGTTTCCATAAGAAATATTAAAAGCAAATCCAAGAGTTTCGCAGAAGTCTGTGTTCAGTGTAGGCTGGATTACGAAAAACTCCGCGATTGCGAACCGGGCCATAACGATACACGGAAATTGGTCATGAAAGTGCGCCAGCACTTCAAGGACGTACACCCCACGAGATTTAAAAAGCCTGTTATGTCTAAGATCGACACAGGTAGGAAAAACAAGGCCAGTCCTACGGGTCTCCAAGGCTCTGAAAACACAAAAAAACAAGGTCACCTTGACCGGCCGGCAGCAGCCTAGTCAAATGGCACCGCCGCCACCCCCATCTTCTGATCTCCCAACAAGTGGAAATGAAAAGGACATCTTTAGTACCCCTTTCAAGCAACTGCCCGTCAAAAGAAACTTCAAGGTAGCTACCAACCCCCAGTTACCACATCGAACTCGTTTCAACCTCTATCTGACATTAACACAGAGGACGAGGATGCGGATGCGGCCAGCGTAGCATCCACCTCTGCCTCTGCAGGGATTAAGCGAAAAACTGCAAACAACAAGGGTAAGGCCGCCCCTAAACCCAAAGTACAGCTCGTCCTACGAGGCCTAGATGGGGACATCCAAATTCAAGACATCGCAGAAGCTCTTCGAGACGAATATAATATAACCCCAACCATGTTTTTAATCATTCTAGGCACTGATTATACAATCCGACGTTTGAACAGTGAAGTGAGAACCCTAGTGTGTGTCCGTATCTCATGGGAAGCAAGGCGTTCCGGCAAGCCGGTCTTACAATGTGAGAACTGTCAACAGTTCGGACATGCCAAATCCTACTGTAGGAGGAAAACCACTTGCAGCAAGTGTGCAGGGCAGCACGATATCACCCAGTTCTTGCAAGACTTCCAAAAATGCGCTAACTGTGGGGGCCCTCACCGATCTATAGACGAGGAGTGTCCTGTATATGTCAACCAAATAAACCAGCCTTCAAACCTGCTCCACTGCCAGTTAACCCGGCCTGGAGAGACAAAGCTTCGGCATCCAGAGTTACAGACGGTCTAAGTGGCCAAGGCCTAAGCAATGGCCAACGCAGTGATGACTTCAACAACCAGTTCCCAACCCTTCGTCCCAGAAATACACGTCAGAGCCAGGATAGCCGCCCTAAGCAAAATCAAAATGTACAGGTAAGTGGTGCTGCACGCAATAGCTCGATCCCTAATAATAATAACACCCATTCAAATTCAAACATTGCTAGCATAATGTCAAATTTAAATAACGTTGTTACCCGTATAAATAACCTTGTTAATTTAGAGCAACTTTTCTTGGCACTTGAATGTTATTCTGACATGCTCGAAGCATGTCGGGGCGACAAGGCGGAAATTGTCCAAGCCTCGATACGCTTCTTCTCGCATGAGTACACGAGATTCAATATATAATGTTAGTAGTCGCAAGTTGGAACTGTAACAGTATCAGGCCCAAAATGGGCGAGTTCCGTAACTTTATGCATACTTCCAATTTTCAGATTGTTTTTCTCAATGAAACACGTTTAGATCCTGGCTTTACACTAAAAGTTAGGAACTACAATGTGGAGCGATTTGATAAGCCCGATCGAAACGGAGGAGGCGTGGCCTGCTTCATACATAGGTCGCTTCGCTTCAAGCGAGTATATAACGTGCGCTCCGCTATAGAACATGTTAGTATCGAACTGGAGAGCGGCCTGCGTGTGACCGGCTGCTACGCACCTCCGGGTCTCCGCCTCACGGAAAACGATCTCCTTGCTTTACTTCCGCAAAATAGAGTATCCCTGCTAATTGGTGACCTCAACGCCACCCACGCCGCATGGGGCGGTAGAACCAACAGCAGGGGTAGACTACTGAAGGGGATAGTCGAAAACAATCTCGAAATGTCCTACCACAGAACACCGAATCCCACCTATCTTCGCAGTGACTCGTTCCTGGATGTCGCTATAACTAGGGGAGCGATAAGAACCACATAGCTTCAGGAAATGAATACCTTAAACTCGGATCACCTTCCGATCAAGATTGGCCTGTACTGCAGGGTCCATATGACGAGTGACACCGTCATTTCGTACAGGAATGTTGATTGGAGGGAGTTCCGAGCGAGGTTAAACGAGCTAACTGTCGTTCCCGGGCAAATAGAGACAATCCAGGAGCTTGAGAATGAACAACTAATATCCAGCGCATCCGAGATGCTATGTGTCCTAGGGTTACAATCCACCCTAAGACAGAATCCCTGCCGGAACCTATCCTTGAACTTATAACCTACAGAAACCGTTTTCGACGTGGATGGCAGAGAAATCGGACAGCAATGGGATCCGCTCAAATCAACGCACTGACGGAGGAGATCAGGGTAGAGATCCGTGAACACCGCGACCAGACATGGCTAGAATATATCAACTCTGTCAGTAGGGACGACGGCTCGCTGTGGAAGCTGGCCAGGCGAGTTCGCGGAGGTGGTACGCGAATCCCTGTGATTAAAAACCGCGTGGTTGATATCGCGAGTGATCGGGGAAAAGCGGAAGCCTTCGCTGACTACCTGGAAGGCGTCTGCAGCGGGTCGCCGGATACCCTTCCTGTGCAGGCTCACTATAGCTCAATTGTTGATATATTCAAACGGCAAAAATACCCCATCCCCCCGGCAGTGTTTGATAAATTGAGAGCCACGCCTGCGGACATCCGCAAAGCTATCTGCCGTTTACCGAGAAATAAAGCTCCCGGCCCGGACAATATTCCGAAGATAGTCCTGAAAATTTTACCCCGGAAAACATTAATCCATTTCATGCATATAGTTAACGAGGTAATCAGGCCGCAGCACTTCCCGAAACCCTGGAAGGCAGCGTGCGTCATACACATCCCGAAACCGGGTAAAACTTTACCCTCTTCATATCGACCGATCTCCCTGCTGAATACTCTCGGGAAGGTAACCGAAAGACTTATCTTGCCGGGCATCAGTAGGGAGGGTGACCGGCAAAACGTACTACCCCCTGAGCAGTTCGGTTTTCGCGGCCGGCATGGTACCGTCATGTTGGCCGCGAAGATCGCAACTGACGTATATCGCAGCTTCAGCACTAAACAATCAGTGGCATTGTTACTTTTGGACATTGAAAAGGCGTTCGACAGGGTATGGCACGAGGGGTTGCTTTTCAAGCTACTGGCGAAGTATAACTTCCCGCTTTACCTAGTTTCCCTTATCGTGTCATACCTGTCATCGCACTTTCTTTACCAGAATAAACAAACACTCCTCTGCGAGCAGGCGACTGCGAGCGAGGGTACCACAGGGCACGGTATGGTCGCCGCTGCTCTTCAATCTTTTTATTGCAGATATCCCGTCTCATCCCAGAACCAATAAAGCCCTTTTTGCCGACGATACGGCAATTTACTCCTCGCATCCCCTCGCTGAGGTGGCGAAGTCAAACCTTAGCGATCACATGAACGTGCTTGTTCCTTACTACGAGAGGTGGAAGATATCTCTCAATGCTAGCAAAACCGAGCTAATCGTCATCACGCGTAAACGCAAAGATATCAATTTCACGCCTCTCGTAATAGGGATCACGCAGATACTGCCAAAACCACAGGTGAAATACCTTGGCATTACCTTTGATAACAAATTAAATTTCAACCGGCATATCTCTGCCATCATTGGTAAGAACGAGGGTGTCAAAAAGGGAGTGGGCTTGTTGGTAGCGAGCAGGTCTTACCTGAGCCCTGCCAACAAGCTCATCCTTTATAAGAGCATCGTGAGACCAGCGTTATTCTACGTCGCTCCGGTGTGGTGCTCGGTGGCTCGTACTCACAAAAAGAAATTGCAGGTACTGCAAAATAATTACCTAAGGGCGGCGTTCTCCTTGACGCGGCGCGATCGAGCTAGAATTGATGACTTACACGCGTGGTCCGGCGTTGAATACGTCGAGGAATATATTGATGGCCTCGCGTGTAAGTTCTTCGATAGCCAAACCGAAGGGATCGCTGCTAACTGCGAATATAGCAGATGTGAGATACGACCCCGAGCGCTCCATCAAACACGGCACGATATACCGGGAAACGACCCTTTTTTACAAGCAGCTAAGGCCACCGTAAATTAAAACAAAGTGAAAATATTGTAAATACAAACTATTTAACACTTACAATCGCATTTGAGTTCTAACCACCGAAGCATCCATGTCTCCGTGGCCTGATCCGTGGGGCTCAAACAAAGTGACCTGATGCTGTTACAGTAATACCGTAGCAGACTTCGTTGCTAAGTCTAATCTTGTATAGTAACCATAAGTTCATGTTGTACATATTGTATTGTCCTTTTTAACATCTGTGACTCTGCTCTACGCGAGCATTTAAGCAAGGTTTTTCCCCAGTTTTCCTTGCAAAACAGACCTTGTAGCAAAATTACATAACGTAGAACGCACTCTAACTAATTTAAGCTTCGGCCAACTATCAATTAAGCGACATTGAAGGGGTCACCCAAGTAATGATCGAACAAAGAGCAGCACCGCTTAACCTAGTTATAGATAGCTTACCTAAAGTGACCAGACGTCCTGCATTGAGCAGGACAGTCAAGCATTCATAGGCTCTGTCCAGAGAAAGCAAGCGTCCTGCAAAATGTCCTGCAATTCTCTCTTGTGGTATGCGGTATGCACAAAATGACCACAAAATTAGCTAATTGTTTATACTCTACTATATTAATGGAAAAATAAGAATCTTAAATATCACCCAATTACTACTTTTGCCCATTCCTAGGTGGTGCGACAAAAACCTAACCCAGTCCAAAATCCGACTCGCCTCTAGCGAGCTGCGGTTATAAACCATAATGGGCGGGACATGGTTTGTTTACTATTAGAGGGTTTGTTTACTATTTTAGAACATCTAATATTTCACTTCACGCATTGCCCTCCGCTCTAGAGAGTTTGTTTACTATTTTAGAACATCTAATATTTCACTTCACGCATGGCCCTCCGCTCTAGAGAGTTTGTTTACTATTTTAGAACATCTCATATTTTACTTCAGGCATGGCCCTCCGCTCGCTTCGCTCGCTACGGAAGCTCATGAAACAGGAACTAACCAAGTTTAACCCAAGGCGTACCCAAAATTAGTAAAAAAAATTGAGCGAGTCTGCTAGTACTCGACACTGATGTGTAAACATTTATCCTATAACGACATCGGTTGAAAAAAATGACAACAGCACGTTGTGTTCCCAAGCGGTCACCCATCCAAGCACTAACCACGCCCGACGTTGCTTAATTTCGGTGATCGGACGAGAAGTGGTATTTTCAACGTGATATAGCCGTTACCTATATATTTTTGCTTGTTCGTAGAATAAAAACAAACATGTTCGCATATATAATATTAGTGAGGATTCTTTAATAATACTTACTGGCAGCTTAGGAGTGGATTAATTCACTGCACAAATTCGACACGAAAATCTAATGCCACCAGGAATAACATTAACATATGGACACAGCTTATTTACCTAGTAATCTTGGGCCGACATTCTTTGATTTGGGAAAGTCAATAACCAACTTTTTCAAATTTTAGAAGAGCGCTATGACTTAATATTGTTTTAAACGTCTGAGCATCTGAATAATACCTTTGACAGTTCGTTATATAAATTCGAAAACTCGGACTTTTTTAGGCCGATAGCCGTAGCTTTGGACGAATTTGTCGTGGATTTTGAAGCGAAAATTCATTTTAAATTCAATCGTCCATTAAAAATAAGCTGTGCTATGAATCCAAATACACTGCGAATGTGATAATTAAAAAATAATGCTTTTGACGGTTCGTTTAATTTAATATATGCTTTTTATTGTCTAAAATCCGTTTGAAACGATTTTAAATGGCAAATTTTTATATAATACCGCCCTAGCGGCTAGAATTGGTTTACGCATTTCCGTCCCCATACTTCCGTCCCATTTGCTGAGATTTACCCTCATAACACATAAAAAACTTTTTACAAACATAACTTAAAAAATAAGCCTGCCACTGGCGGGAATGGAACCCGCAGCTTCGTGTCGCAAACGCAGCATCGAACCACTAGACCACTGCAGCCATTACACGTAACTCGCTGGACCGTCAAAACACTGAAACAAACCTTCCAAATAGTAAACAATTCAACCCAGCCCACCAAATGTCATTATGGTTTGTAACCGCGGCTCGCTAGCGGCGAATCAAAATTTCAAAATTCGCCTTATTATTTTTTTGAAAAAATAGCGATGGTGCTAAAACGCAATACACAACACCTCTCCAAAAAAATGTTGGCACTTATTTTCACAATTGTTATGTAATGTCTTGCGTTGAGGTGTTAGAATTATGGTCACTTTAAGCTTACCACCTAGCCCCATCAGGGTGTCATGCCCTGTTGGCCAAGACGCTGAACAAACAGCATCGGGCGCAACAACAGGCAATAGTTAGTTAGCCACTAGCTCACAATGACATATCTAGACTAGGCATTGCCGTTGTACCATAGTAATATCAATAAACTTATGTCTATGTCTCTATTAAGAGCGGGCGAAAGGAGAACGAGTGGTTCTGAGTTGTTTAGTGTGCCTTTTCATAATACCAATTATGGTACGAATGAGTCAATCTCAAGGATGCTCAAGTTTGCAAACTCAAAGTGTCGAAATATTGACCTTTTTGATTGTCCTTCTAGTGCTACCATTAAAAACAGACTGATACCTTTACTTGGCTAGGATAGCTTTTAAATAAAGAATTAATGTTTTTTTGGAATTCGTCAATTGTATACGTATTCAAATATAATAGGTGTTGAGTGTTATTTATAATTTTATTATGTTTGTTATACAGATAAGTTGTAACATTTTTGTATTTGTAAATTGGCCTTGGCGTTAGATAAAGCTGGTCGTAGACCTTCTCACTGAACATGGCCTCTGGAAGTACCACCTCAAGAAAATAGGGAAAATCACTGACGAACAATGCAAATTCTGCCAAACTATGACTGAAAGGTCAAAGCACCTACTCTGCGAAGGTCAGGCACTAACTCGCCAAAGGTTGAGGTATCTCGAAAATGCCCTTGTGGTTCTTGGAAGTCTCCAACAGCTCAAGCCTCGAAATATTCTGAGACAAGAATTTTCGTGCAACATAGAAGGGTATACACAAAAGATAAGTTGTGGTCGACGTATTGAAAGGCAAATCTTGTCGAGTGACCTCTCTACCATACCATACCGTGGGCGTAGGGGGGATTCGGAGAAGTTATTCTGCAATGGTATGCGGATTTTTTCAGTTTTCATACGACACGTTAGCAAAGCTTTTACATTCTCTTCGCCACAGTAGTTTGCCTCCAAAACTGGTATCAAACTATTGCTATATTTTCAAAGAAATGTCCTCAGTTACAGTCTCTTCACACTTTCACCTAGCACCATGTCGTGACTATTGGTGGGGTTAAGAGGAGTTGTTTCCCAATCATATGATGCTATCAAGTATTTTTCATTCACTGTCGACTCATCCAACAAAACAAATTTGAACCATTTCGATAAATGGCCTAAATGGTTAATTTACAGATTCAGGTTTTCATCATTATAATATCGCCTTTCTTGTATCAAAACTGAACTTTTGCGTCACTGCCACTAAGCAACCATATCATGCAGTTGCAACGATGTGGAATTTATTAGAAGTCATCGAAAGGACCTTTCTTGCATTAGGATATGACAGATAGTGGTGTTGCGGCGTTGTTAAGATGCGCAATTTTCTCTCGATTTATCTACTATTTCAGCGGGCTTTTCAGCCAAAATAGGTTACAGTGTCTGATATGCGTACGAGAATAATTTTACTTCATATAAACTATCACTCTCCTCAAATAACACATCTTACATCTTGCAACTTGTTCATGCAATTGCAACGTTGTAAAATTTACTAAAAGTCATTGAGTTAAATGTGCCTACGCGTCAATAGTGTCCTCAATCCAGTACGAGTGTACTAGATCTAGTACGTCTTTAGGAAATGTAGTAAAGGATTCTTCAATTCGAATTTTGATTGGTATACAATACATTGATATTTTTAATAAAGTCGTTAGCAATAATATTAATAATATTTTAAATGCTCTAGAACAGACAGGAAATAAATTATTTGGAAGTCATTATAATATTAAAACTAGAAAGCTAAGAAAAATGTTTATTGATCGAAATTGGTCCGGCTTTTCTCCATTGTATTTGCGTTTCCTATTAAATTTATGATGATAAACGATCGACGTTTAGCAAAAGCGATAATTATTATAAATCGCTATAAATTAATATATCCGTGTCAAGTGCCTAACACAATAAGCCATTTAATGAAGTGAAATCAATCAGCATAGGAAAAATGAATTTATTACACCCAAAGGCTATAAATAAGGAACAAAATATTTAATCGGTTAACGGTTCTATATTTTCCATTGCTCGGGTCAAACAATTCTTTGGCAAATTGGAGGAAATGTTTGAAAAAATTCGAGAAGGAGTTTTTGCATCAGGAACTATTTCAAATCTCAGGCTCCTAAGTTGCTGAATTTTTTTTAAGCCAAAGCCGACCATCTATTTTTTATTTCAATGCCTCAAAACGTCAACTACTTCAAACGTCATCCACCTCCTCGCATGAGTTACCTTTACCGAACAACGTTGACTCCTCGTCGCTATAGTAACAAAAAAAAAAATAAGTTTTTCGGCGAAAAGTCTTAAATGGATTTCAGAGGTTCTATTCGAACACCACATGTCAGTTCTCTGGGTTCAAATGGGAGAAGCCTTTAATTTGTATGTATTAACTAGTAAGTGTTATATTCGTAATGCAAATAACATGTGTGGTTATGAATGAAAAATCCTTAATATATGATTCGACACTAACTTTTCCATAGTATAGTGATTGCTGTATGACATAGTATATTTATGATATTCTAACGAGATAAACAAGGTCACAATTTAAGGAACTAAAGAAACGAAATACCGGGAGAAGAAAGCCGGCATATTGGTGAACCGTGGAAAAATCAGAACTGGGCAAACAATGTACAAGAAAAAAGAAGAGAAATGCAGGAAAAAATCTGCATTCACAGAATCATTACCTTCTCGAGGAATATAAAGAATGCCAAAAAAGCTGAGGAATACTATCAAGGCAACAAAGGAAGTGTTGGGGAATCACCCAGTTTGGTGATAGCACCCTGTGTGTCCGTAGTATGGTTGAGTCATAATTAAACTAAGAAAAAATTTATTTCACCCCAGGTAAACAGCAATTTGTGCATTTAAAGCATTCCATTCCATTACTTCTTAGTCCGAACCTGCATTGTCGGTCTAATAGATTCCTTTACATGCAACAATCTCTAGAAAGCAAGCTGTCACTCCGTTAAGAAAATCGTTATTAATCGTTCTCAATATAATACATCTTTGTCTCCGTCAATGTTGTGTAACCAACAATATGTCAAATAAAGAAAGAACTTGCTTCTACCCTCTCAAATGCATTCGCCCGCGCAAATTCCCACTTGATTCTCCCATGCCGCGCCGGTAGGAAAATCAGATTTTACTCTTTAATGCCTTACAAACACTCACCCGTGAAACAACGGTCCAGTCACCGCTCTGTTTGAGGCGCCAAGAACAACAGCCCCTGTCGCTGCCCTGTTTGACGCCAAGATGTTTAGTTAGTTTTCTCAAAATTTAAGTTTAGTCGAAGAAAGAAGTAATAAAGTGCCTTACAAATACTCAACCGTGATGCATCGATCCAGTCATCGCTCTGCATGAATTTGGCGCCAAGTACATCTACCCTGCCTGACGCCAAGATATTTAGTAGTTTTTCTCATATTGTTTGCACAGATATTTAGAAAATATTTGCTGTACTGTGTTCTCTTTGTCCAAGTTTGGATAAAAAACACTTTTTGGGCGTTTTAACGTATTCTCTTGACACAATACAGCTCGTAGCGTCTCTCATGTTGAAGATAGAAGAAGGGAAAATGGCGGATGGAAATTGGTAGTAGACAAATCCATTCCGGTACTCGAGATTCAAATCAACTGTTCGAAGTCTTATCTATATCCCTGGCAAAGTTATATTGAGAGAATCGAAGAAGACGGAAAGCACAAGGTATTTTGTGTGAACGGAAAGACAGTTAGTTGAAAAAGAACGTTAAATAAATTCAGTAAAGAAAGGAGTTATCTAGTTCAATTTAGATTTAAATGATCAAGAAGTTTTGTTAGACATTTAATAATAGTTAACCATATGTGCATTACCTATTTAGTTTTATGTGTGAAAGAATGAATGCTTGAAAGTAGTTAGAAAATATTGTATGTTTTTATCATATTTAATTCAAATTAATTCTTGTATTAAAAAAGAACGTAATATATACTTAAATAATACTTCTCACCCTATGAATAAAGCCCCCACCACCCTATTTTAATACAGTCCACTAATGAAAGTGGTTAATTATAAAGTTAATTACCACCCCTCAGCTTTGTGCTCATACATAATTTAAAGAAATAATTGTTTATATCGACCAGAGAGCATGCTGGAAATAACTATGTGGGGATATTGACAACGATATTTGGGGACGGATACAGCATCGTCATGAAGAGAATAGAAGGTTACCCACCGAGGCCAAACATGTCAATGGAAAATATGGAGGAAGTGCTAAAACAGCTGTTCTTAATACACGAGAGGGTGTAACTCATGTGCGACAACGACGCGATACATCAAAGCTTCAACCGAAAGGAGCTAAATACAGCAGCGGGAAAGATGAAAGTAAACAAGGCGCCGCGGGTCGGCGGGGATAGGATGTATTCCTCCAGAGATACTGAAGAAGATGGCAAAGGTAATACCTGAAGGTGTACATAAAGTGTACAACGAACTGGTAGCTAGAGGACAGTTCCCGGAACAGTGGAAGCAGGCCGTTATAAGAAAACGGGACAAGCCCCTAGACAACCTAGCCTCATTTGTCTCCTGGAGGTGGAAGGCAAATTATTTGAGCAGCTTATTATGGAACGGCTCAGGACCGAACTTGAGCGCACGGGAGGACTAGCGGACAGACAGTATCGTTTCGGAGAGGACAGACAAACGGTGGGCGCAATTAATGAAGTTGTCAGGATTGTTAGAGAAGCGGCGGACTACCCCGGGCCCCAGAAAAGGATATGTGCAGTGCTTACAATCAACGTCACAAATGCTTTTAATAGCGCGTCATGGCAAATAATTCTCGACGAATTGAATAGCAGAGAAGTGGAGGAAAGTTTACTGAGACTCATGGCGAGCTACCTCTTAGAGAGAGAGATTATCTTGGAGACAGAAGGCACAATGTAGTTCGTGGAGGTAAATAGCGGAGCGCCTCAGGGATCTGTGCTGGGCCCAATGCTGTAGAACGTCCTTTACGATGAACTTCTGAGAATGGAAATGCTGGAAGGTATGACGCTGGTTGGTTTCGCGGACGACGTGGCTTTGGTCGTCGAAGGGAGAGAAGTGTAAATTCTTATGGAAAAATAAACATTGGGATGCAAAATATATCCAAATTGATAAACAAAAAGCATCTAAAACTAGCGCCTGAGAAGACTGAGGCAATCATGGATCCAATATTCTTCGAATTATAGGGGACGATCGTCACGCCCTCAAGTAGTAGTAGTAGTAGTAGTAGTAGTAGTAGTAGTAGTAGTAGCAGTAGTAAGGGTGGGGGACCGAAGCTCGGTAAGTAGGTAGGCCTATAAGTCCCTTTTCACCATCCCTGATCTGCCCTCCCCAAACTGGCAACTTCCAACACCCGGCCCGCACTGAAATGGCCCGTCACCTTGATAAAGGTGAGGACGTCCTCCCAGTCCAGATCCTTTAAATCTCCACCTATCACAAATTCCTATATAGTGGTATGAGGACTCCTCCCCTGTCTCGCAATTCGGGCAGAGTGGTTGTCGCTCACGCTGATAAGGTGCAGATGTCTGTTTAGGCTTCCATGCCCAGTCAGAATACCTACCAAGTTCCTGATGTCCTCTCGGCTCTTTTTTAGCAGTCGCCTTGCTCTGGATCCGTCAGGATTTAGAATCATTTCCTTGGTTTGTCTGCATCCTTCCTTTCCTCTCTAATTGTGCTTTGTCTTGTTCCAGGCCCAGTTATTTAATTCCTGAGAGATTTGCCTTTTACTTAAGCCCAGACCAGGTTCTGGACCGACGAGGTGGCTCATTGAGCCTTGTCTTGCCAATTCATCTGCCCGTTCGTTGCCCTCGATGCCACTGTGCCCTGGAACCCATCTGAGTCTTACTTCCTTGCGCACAGCCAATCTATCTAGGGCGTCTCTACATTCCTGAACTAGCTTACAACTTGCCCTGGGTCTTTGGATCGCTCTGAGAGCGGCTTGACTGTCCGAGTAAATATATATACTCTCTACATCTTCTGTTACCTTCGCCTTGGTTGCTACTTTCACAATACCAAACACCTCCGCCTGGAAAACAGTGGCATCTCTCCCCAGCGAAGTGCTTTCTCCTGATTTAGTGTTGTCTAGGTATACACTGGCTCCGGATGACTGTGCTGCATTAGCCATCCATGAGAGTCGTCAGTGTACCATGCGTGTACGCCGCTCGGCGTACGTACCTGACAGCCACTCTTCCCTTGATGGAAATTCCACTTGGAAATTTCTTCTCAGTCTTAATCTACCACCTGGAATATTGTCTTTGGTCGCAATGATGGGTAGATCCCTACTCATTTTGGCGGCAATAGTCGTATGGCCTTTCCCTGTGTAGTCCGTTCGCCATAGGCCGCTGTCGATCATCCTTTTGTGAGCCGTCATTGCCTCTCTCTCAATCCAGATCGGGAGGTCCGGCAGCCCCAGGATGATATTCAGTGCTGCTCCGGAAGTTGTTCTCATTGCTCCGGTAATACCCAAACAAGCCAGCCTTTGCAGTCTGGCCAGTTTCTGGGCATTAGTGGCTCTGGCCACCGCTGGCCACCAGACCACGGATCCATAGGAAATCCTCGGTCTTATCACAGCAGTGTACAACCACTGGAGGATGTAAGGTTTTAAACCCCACTTCCTACCTACCGTTCTCCTTAGTTGCCACATAATCGCGGTTGTCTTATTCACCACCTGTTCAACGTGTGCCTTCCACGTCAATTTGCTGTCTAAAATAACGCCCTCAAACTCAGTCAAATATCTGGGTATATGGCCCGACAGAAATTTGACTTTCAAGGAGCAGATTAACCAAACGGTACAGGGTACATCTAGCCCAAACTGTGAGGGCCCTTTCTCGCCGAATGCCTAATATTGGGGGACCCCGATCAGCAAAAAGGAGATTTCTGGCTAGTGTTGTATAGTCGCAGGTACTGTATGGTGCTCCAGTTTGGTATGGTATAACGGAGACCCGACGCGCCTGAGAGATCTATCGACAAAGACCCATGTCGACCTATGATCGACTAGTGCCTACAGGTCCGTATCAGCTGAAGCTGTCGGAGTCATAGAGCGAACTGCCCCCATAGGAAATATACCAAAGAGAACAAAAGCAAACTGTCAGATAAAATGTAATATCCAGGAGGCAGCAAAAATGGCAAAACTGCACGAAAGGGCGGTGGACAAATATTCTAATTCCAAATATTCTGAAGTGGGGCAGTAGACCTTATAGCGACGTGGCTTACTTCCTGACACAGGCATTTTCCGGACATGGTTGTTTTGGGAAATACCTACACAAGAGGGGTAAGCTGGAAACTGACAGATGCACCTACTGGAGGGAGCTGGACAATGCAGAACACACACCCTTTGAATGCCCAAAATGGGATGAAGCCCGAGCGGAGTGTGGGAAAAGGACTGGAAGGGTATTTTAGGTCGGCCCGGTAACATCGGAAGATTTCTGTAAGAACGTATACAAAACAACAAGGATAATAATAGAGAATAAGGAGAAAGAAACCAGAAGCTAGTAAGGACAGCCATCGTACTGATGTAATGCGCGAGCGGTGGTGGTACGATGAGCAAAGATAAGCAGGGGGGTTTTAGTCGGTAGGAATCCTATACTCGCCACGCCAAAAAAGGAGCTTAAACAATGTATAAATAAGACTTATTTTGCAGTGTATGTACGTGAACACCCCTACTTTTGTAAAAATATTGTTTAACACCTGAATAGCCCAGTGACACACTATGTATAAAACTCTCACTTTGACACCTTCTCTACAATATTATTTTAAATATTAATATTCCTCCCAGACTTGCTTATATTTAAAAATAACTTAAGTTGTCCCTACCTTATTTAATAAAAAAATCAATAAAAACACTACACCGGAAAAAAATACTCTGCAAAACAGGCACTTGGTATCTGCTTTAATTCTCATCTTATGGGATTTTCTTGAGGATGAAATGAAAAATCAAGTTTCTCAATATTCAAAGCACCAAAACACAACTATTAATGGTTTTATGGGGGTACGGGGCGATAGTAAGTGAACATAGGCTCTTGTGGGAAGTATCCACCCTTCTCTAGTTTATTATTCTTGGGTTCAGCCCTACTATCTCCTTTAAAATAAAATTACATAATTTTTGTAACATTTGAATGTGATCACTGTCAGCGGATGTTGTTTATTCTCTTCGTCGATATATTGCCCTACAAGTAAGGGCAAGAACTCTCGTTGATTTCAACGTTTTATATATACTCATTCAAAAATCATCCTTCGTACTTCATGGAATATAAAAGGTGTTTCATTTAGTACCCTTCGTCCGCGCACCCATCCTTTACTTTACTTTTAGTTAAAGATTATATTATGCAACAAGTGCTGAAAGCTGAACTCTTCTCAGGTGTTGCTTCCTATACATTTGCTGCAACCGCAGCTATATATAACATTTTACTTCGTATTTTTCACACGCTGTGTGCAAAGTAAAGTTTCCGAGAATAGTTATTATTTTATCTTTAACCATCTTTAAGCCAGTCGTGGATAAAATGATACGTTTCATCATCAAAATCAAATATTATAGTCAACATAAAACGGACGTTCAAAGTACGTGACAAAACTCCCATCCTTCAATTACGCAATAAAACAATGTAATTGCCGTTCTGAATCGGCGCAATTATGATAAATCATAATTACGGAATGAAACTGGTGCCCGGCGCGGCACGGAACAAGTGTTTTACATAAAAAGCAGCAAATCTTTAAGGTCAGCTCCCGGTTTGCTGTTCCGGTCCATTGAGTGCGCAAAGTGCCTCCTCAACGCGTCACTTAGGGACCGATTCGTATTATAGCGGAAGTAGTAAAAAAACCTTTTACGTCGTTTATTAAGAAAATTTCATAAAACTTTACTAGAACTTTGGACGATAACTAATGGCTTATTATTATTATTATTATTATTATTATTATTATTATTATTATTATTATTATTATTATTATTA
>MU191472.1:23636-35504 GCA_016904865.1 Pissodes strobi
CTAATATGAAATCTAAGATGCGGTTCTATTTTGAAAGATTTTCCACATTTACTACAGAGGAATGGGCGTTCTTTTTGATGAACAGTCCCGATGTGTTTTTTCAAAGAATTCGATAGCTTAAACTGTCTGCCACAAATTGAGCAATCGTGCGTTTTGAAATTAGAGGAATGATACAGATGAATATGGCCGAGCAATGTACGTTGGTTTTTAAATAACTTGCCACAGGTAGCGCATATTAATGCCTCACTATGTCCATGTTTATAGGTTGTTTTATTTATTGAGAAGCAATTTCCTTGGATTAGCATATCCTCTTCATCCAAATCATGACCTTTGTCGATGCCATCAAGCGATTTCAGCTTTTTGTGATGTAGTTTGATATGTTGGCTAAGCTGACTTTTTACTTTGTATGACTTTCCACATTCAGCACACATAAAAGGACGCTCATCTGAATGAACCTGGGCAATATGATTTTTTAGAGCAAAGGACGTCTTGAACTGTCGCCCACAAATAATACATTTTCGAATTTTTATATTATTAGAATGAGAAAAATGTAGATGTTTCCTTACACATGCTGCGTTTCTAAATATTTTTTCACAATAGGTACATTTGTAGGATGTAGTGCAATTCCCAGCATTTGCAGCATCGTGATCCTGAGAATTAATTTTATCAGGAAGATCCTGGTGTATACGATTTTCATCCAAATCATTTATACATGCGCTGTCCATTAATGAATCTTTCTTATCACCTCCGAAGATAAATATATCAGGTGCAAGACAATCTTCTACATCTTTAGTAATATTTTCTACCTCAACTTTATGTGGCTCCATATACCGAACAAAACGAATGTCCTGATCTGATGAATTTATGGTCGTTTTGTTCTTCACCGATTGGTTATTATCATCTTCTAGAGTAATTTTATCAGTAATCACATCAACTTCCTCAAGGAATGGGTTCGTTACTTTGTCAGATATATCTCGCGATTCAATTTTAACGGTTTTAACACAAATGCTCTCTTCATCTTTGCTATTTTTATCCACATCATATGACGACAAGTGAATTGCGGTAATATGACGATCTAAATTACTTCCATTAGCAAAATATGTTACATTTTCTGAATCCTTTTCGCAATATTCACATTTAAGTTGATCTGCAATAAGCGTTTTATGCATTCGTCTAATATGGGTTCTAACTTGATCTTTAGTTTTGCATTGTTTTCCACATTCACCACATACAAAAGGACTTCTATCTGAATGAACTTGAGCAAAATGTCTTTTTACATCGGTTTTTGTATTAAACTGTTTTCCACAATCCGAGCAATATTCTCCTACGAAGTCAGCAGAATGATTACATTGTACATGTTTCTTTAAGCTAGCAACATGTTTAAATTTTTTTCGACAGTGAGTACATTCATGAAAAGTTTCTAAAATAGCATCGTCGCCGTCGTCTGCATTGTTTACATCTGAAATAATACGAGTTTCTTTATGAATAGTAGCAACATGTGAATGTAAATGTTTTTGATTAATAAAATACGTATGATTTTTAAATTTTCTTTCGCAATAGTTGCATTTAAATGTTTCTAATATTTCGCAATTGTGTAGCTGCTTGAAATGCGACCTAAGTTGGGTCTTAATATTAAATGATTTTCCACAATTTCCACATAGAAAAGGACAATCATTCGAATGTAACTGAGCAGTATGTCTTTTTAAATCCGTTGTTGTCTTGAATCGTTTTTCCCAACAATCATTCATTTTAAATTCCGTGGAATGGAAAAAACGAATATGATTGTTTAAATATCTAGCATTTTTAAATATTTTTGCACATCTGATGCATTTCAAAGAGTCACTATCGTCATCAGTTGCCATTCTTGCCTCACATGTATTATTTTCACTCCTCCCTGCTTCCTTATGAAAGCTGACAATATGTGATTTTAACTTGGTTTCACTGGTAAAATATGTATGATCTTCAAATTCTTCTTCGCAATATTTGCATTTAATATCTTCAACTTTTAGAACGAAATTGTGGAGTTCCTTAAGGTGTACTCTGAGTTGTTGTCTGATCTTAAATGGTTTTTTGCAGTCGCCACATACAAAAGGCTTGACATTTAAATGAATCTGAGCAATATGCCTTTTTAAATCATGTGTTGTTTTGAATTGCTTCCCACAATCAGAACAACCTTTCATCTTGAATTCAACAGAGTGACTAAAACGCATATGTTTCTTCAGACACAACATATTTTTGAACACTTTTTCACAACGGATGCATTCGAATGATTTATTTTCATTATCACTTTCATCAGTTACAGCGGAAATATGCTTTGGATTTGTGAGATCTATGTTCTTTTCTCGTGAAAAATATCTAAAATATCCTGATTCTTCCATGAGCATATTATGGAATTGTTTGACATGACTTCTAAGCCGTTCTTTACTTTGAAATGATTTTCCACATTCGCCGCACACAAAAAGGTTTTCGTCAGTATGCACCATCTTGAAATGCCGTTTCAGATTGGCAAACGTTTTGTACCGTGCATCACACTTAAAGCAATGATGTTGCATTTTGAATTTATTGTGCTTAGCATTTAAATGACGTATTAAGGCTTTCTTATGTTTAAATACTATTTTACAATGGATACATTTAACTGATCCATCTTCAAGAACCAGTCCATCCGCTGAAACAGAACCACCTTCACTAGATGTACTTTTTTTGCAACCTTCAAAATTATTAAGAGCCTTCTGTTGTTCACTGTGCTCGCTGGTAACATGAGTTATCAGCGCCTCTGCACTGATACAAAGAATTGAACAAAAGCAACACCAAAAAAGTGTGAAGTGACCCTCAGCAACTAGATTATTTTCACCTTCCTCGACTTTAATAACAATCTTCTTAAATGTCCTAAAAATAAAACAAGCTGTTACATATGCGATTGTTTATTTTATAAATAATTAATCATTAAACAACCTCACACGAATAAGGATAACATGAATATTATTTCAAAATTATTCTGTTAACACAAGACATCTTCAGAATTTCAAGTTGATTTAATTTATAAGCAAAAATCATCCCAATTTTATCTATCAAGGGGGAAGTAGGTATCTATTTGAATTTTAGGTTTTCCCTTTCACTTCCAGCTACCACTAATTTGCAACTTCACATTCCCGTACATATCTCATATTGATAAAACCATAATCTTCAGAAAATTTACTGCATTCATCTTTACAGCTCACAGATTTGCTTAATATTTTGGTGGTGCATAGGTTTGTAAAAGTAAATAAAATAAAAATTTTAATACAATTAATACAAAAAAAATTAATATGGAAAGACAGTACCACGGTATAAATAAATATACGGTAGGTTCACAGGAGACAAATTTCTAATTTTGCCGACAGCGCGAATCCAGATCAATCTGGTTCGTGGCCCGCGGTGGCTCGGCTAAGAGGGACCGTATACCGTCAGTGTGCAAACGCCCTGAGATTCTGTACTGCCGGGTCGCCGCCGCCGCACGCCGGTCCCCTTGAAATAGTAACCGAGAAAATAATTTTGCAGCAGCGCATACTTTTTGAATCTCTCCCGACAGACTGCTCGCTGATTTATACCGTGCTGCAGGTGTGCGGCGGCTTTTGCGTTTGATGCGAAAACATCAAAATGATTTTGCTGTGTGACTCTACTCGATATTATTTGTACTCTGACAGTACTATATACATTAATTTAAAAAAGTAAATAACTACATAAAGCCGGTAATAACGTATTATTTTGTTTGGTTTACTGGAGATGACGTCACGTATCCGTTATCAGTTATTAGTTTGTTTTTTCTTGTAAAAGTTGGTGTTCACTCCCATAACGAGTCGGTTGGTTATACAAAGGAAAATCTATCAAATACCGTTGCTATATGATCATTTTTAAAACGAATCACCATATTTAAGATGAGATAAATAAATGTTATTACTTCTTAAGAATGCTTATGATCCTAAACTGTGTTTTTGTTTGCTACCTACATGTCTAGGGCGAGGTAGAAATTTTAAATTCACTCAAGATAAAGTACGCTTGTATTGCACGGTAGAGAAATTAGGATAAGTTGTTTGTACTTAACAGTTATTTCTAAAATTTGGGCTCTGTAGACAAAAAGAACTGTTTTTACTTTTTTTCAATACGTCTCCATATTTCGGATCGACAGAAGTTATGCATGCAGTGCATACTTTAAGTTTCTGAACAGCTCTTGGATAATTAAACACATGTAAATTTGACAATAAGAACAACTAGAAAATTAAAGTTGTTTAACAAGTTTAGTGAGTGGATTGTAAGTGAAAATTACATGTATCAAGGCTTTGACTTTATTTAATTCGGACTAGAGTTTACTTTTACCAAAATACTCTCAAGAAGTAGTAATTATACCTTCGATAAGACTTTGTGACTTTGATATACGCTCATGTATGTACGGGTGTAGAAAAACTAAAATAAATGAATCAATAAAACTTAGACTACTACTTTCGTAAAATAATTGATAATAGTTTACGAAAGTAGTAGTGTAAGTTTTATTGATTTATTTATTTTAGTTTCTTCGATACACGTGTATACAGGGTGGCCAACTAAGAATGCGAGGTACTGTATCTGGGAAACTATCCATCGTAGAAACTTGCGGCAAAAAAATGTAATTACTAAAACGGTCAAGAGAAAAACCTGGAAAATATTTTCAAGTTTATAAAATGACCACTAGGGGTCGTAACTGCAATCTTGAATCTAAAAAAGTGATGTTTCTGTGAATTCCGCTATATTAACCTAATAAAAAAATTCCACATATTTGAAGCTGAGGATAATGTAAAACTTTTTTGTTTAATGCTTTTTGCTGTATCTCTAAAAATAAAGTGGTGGGGGTATTCAAAGTTTTTTTTAAATAACACTCTGTGTCTGCGAAACGGCTAAGCCGATTTTAACAAACTTGGGTTAGTTCAAAGGAGCTATTCTTGGGCTACAAATGTTGTATTATTTAAAGTTTCGTTAGTTTCACATGTCGCCGCTAGAGGGCTATTTTCGACATTCCGACAGAAATGGTTAATTTTCTCAAAAAAATTTAATGCATTGATATGATTTTTTTCCCATGAAAGCTAAATAATGGCTAAACAAGCTCGCGAAAACCGCATCACGATATCTTGTTCCTAACCCAAAATATAGGCAAAAAAAATTATTACTTACGAAAATCCCTTAATTTTTAATTTTTTTTTACTATATTTATCTCGAATTTTCTCTTTTATAAAAGTTGTGGCCCTGAAAAGGACCGATTTAAAAAAGCAAGGTTCTTAGTGCCCCGCAAATGCTCGAAATGCTGACCATCACGCTCTATGCATTGCTGAAGCCTCTCATGGGTAGACAATTAATAGAAGCAGGCCATGGAAAGAAAACAAATGAAAATATAAACAATTCTTCCTCAAATTGTCAATAGTTGTCAATAGTTTCGTTTTATTTTGAGCAATTTCTGTGTTTACAAAATGCGTTTCACGAATGATGAAGCTGTTGATATGCTTGCGGTTTATTTTGAATGTCTTCAAAATGCCGCAGTAGCTAATAGTATATTATTTTATATGGAGGAAAAGTGATACTTTTCATGGCGCGCTCGTGTTTAACAGCCGAACGGAGTGAGGCTGGTAATAGAGAGCAAGCCATGAAAAGTAACTTTTCCTCCAAATAAAATATGCTGTTTTTTCTTCAAATGTCGACAAATTAAAGCAAAAACATCTCTTTTTAATAGTAATAATATCTAATTATTATTAAAGATAAATGGGTTCGCAAGGCGGCTTAGACCACGGTCGTAGGTGGCCTTGCTTAGACCGGTGTCGGTGAATATAATGTAACATAAAGCTGTCAGTGGACACTGTCAACAATAATTATTTTTTAAGATTGCGTCTCCGATTGCGTTTTAATTCCGTATTGATAAGCAGTTATTGAGTAAGTACGATTAAATAATAACCAATTTGTTCCTAAATTAGTGATTTTTAGAAATGCAGTTACAAATTGTAGTTTAATAAATCTTGAGTTGTTGACGCTTATTTTGTTGTCTGTTTGTAGTGTATCTATGTTCCTATGACAACACTTTTACCTCCGCCGGCGGAAAAGTGAAAAGTAAAGCTCCGGCGGAGGAAAAACGAAACTTCACGGCCACCTACACAGTCGAGTAATGACGGATTTACTGACGTTTGAAGAAAAAATAGTTTACGCGGCCCGTTATCCAAATCGACGTCCTTGCGATGTGAGAGTTTTTCCCTGATTAGTGGCGAGCTTACGAGCCAATGGTAGTTTTCGGCCTGCGTTTCAACGGCAAAAAATTGGAAGAACACAAGAAAATATCAACTACGTACTGGGGTATATTGAAGGAAATCCTCATCTTAGCACAAGAGCGTTATCGCTTGAGTTGAACATGGCACAAACAACGGTTCAAAATATCTTGAAGGACCATAGGTAAGTTTTAATGGCTATCACAATATAGGTATGTGTTGACTTTTTTTTAATTACTTTTAGAATGCATCCATATCATGTAGTTCTACATCAGGCTTTGAATGAGGAAGATTTTGATCGCAGGTTGGACTATTGCCATTAGATGTTAGGTATGATACGCGAAAATAGAGAATTTTTATTTCAAATTCTTTGGACCGATGAAGCCACTTTTAATAGTGATGGGAGAGTCAATCTGCACAATATGCACTATTGGTCTGCAGAAAATCCGCATTGGATGCGTGAGGTTCAGCACCAAGGACGTTGGAGTTTGAATGTGTGGTCTGGCGTACTGGAAGGCAAAATTATTGGGCCATATTTTTACCAGCAACCCCTAAATGGCAATATCTTTCTTGAATTTTTGGCCAATCAATTACCGTTGTTGTTGGAAGATGTGCCTCTGGAAACGAAGCAAAACTTGTTTTAGCAGTTGGATGGTTGCCCAGCACATTTTGCTATTAATGTGCGAGAGCATATCGATGCAGTATTTCAACAGTGGTGGATTGGAAGAGGAAGTCTGTTTCCATGGCCTCCGCGATCACCAGACTTGACTTGTCTGAATTTTTATTTATGGGGGCGGTTAAAGGACAGAAACTGCAGTTTTGTCTACCCATGAGAGGCTTCAGCAATGCATAGAGCGTGATGGTCAGCATTTCGAGAATTTGCGGGGGCACTAAGTACCTTCCTTTTTTAAATCGGTCCTTTTCAGGGCCACAACTTTTATAAAAGAGAAAATTCGAGATAAATATAGTAAAAAATAAAATAAAATAAGGGATTTTCGTAAGTAATAAATTTTTTTGCCTATATTTTGGATTAGGAACAATATATCGAGATGCGGTTTTCGCGAGCTTGTTTAGCCATTATTTAGCTACTTTTTCATGGGGAAAAATCATATCAATGCATTTAATTTTTTTGAGAAAATTAACCATTTCTGCCGGAATGTCGAAAATAGCCCTCTAGCGGCGACATGTGAAACTAACGAAACTTTAAATAATACAACATTTGTAGCCCAAGAATAGCTCCTTTAAACTAACCCAAGTTTGTTAAAATCGGCATAGCCGTTTTGCAGATACAGGGTGTTATTTAAAAAAAACTTTGAATACCCCCCACCACTTTATTTTTAGAGATACAGCAAAAAGCATTAAGCAAAAAAGTTTTACATTATCCTCAACTTCAATTTTTTTATTAAGTTAATATAGCGGAATTCGCCGAAACATCACTTTTTTAGATTCAAGATTGCAGTGGTCATTTTAGAAACTTGAAAATATTTTCCAGGTTTTCCTCTTGACCGTTTTAGTAATTACATTTTTTTGCCGCAAGTCTGTACGAGGGATAGTTTCCCAGATACAGTACCTCGCATTCTTAGTTGGCCACCCTGTACATGAGAGTAGATCAAAGTCACAAAGCCTTATCGAAGTATATGTACTGTTTCTTGCGAGTTTTTTTTTGTAAATTGAATTTTGTAAATTGAATAATTTCAAGCCTTGGTAACCCTTAAGAGTTGGTTATATTTCAAAATAATTCGTCGAAGTAGCTTAAGATATACAAACATACATAGTAAAATTTAGGTAAATAGTCCTTTTAACAGAACAGTCTGTAAATAACTGGATAATAAAAGCGCGGTCCATTCTTAGTTTTATTTATCCTAAGGCTTTGTTTAGATAATGAGATAACCTACTCATCTGCGTTAAATGATTATCTGACTCAGAAATTTACTATTTTTAATTTTTTCACGGCATCAACTTGGTAAACTATGTTGTTTGGAAACATATCGCTCCGATTTCAAAACTTAATCCTCAAAAATGATTTTATGTTATTTGTGTATTTTCTTCAATTTTGTATTTATATACAACAGTCATATTTGTTGGTTCTTTAACAAGTTGTTTACTTAATTTCAGTATATCTTATGTTGTTCGTTATTTTCTTCATCATAATGTATAATACGTTTCTTTTTGGTTTGCCTCTGTTTTATATTAGTGTTATTAAATCTACTGTTATCCTATTTTTTAACGTTTTGTAGTTGCTATTTAAGACAAGAGTTTGGGTTAGTTACTTGTTGCAATTTTGTCCTAAGGTTTTGTTTAGTTTAAATAATGATGTTTAGTTTAAATAATGAGATAACTACTCATCTGCGATATATGATTATTAGGCCAAGCGTTGGGTACAAAATATGGAGTTCTGTTTGCAAAAGGTCGAACAGAAATGAAATATTGTGGGATGGTAGAGATAGGTCCCCTGATAGTACATCTAAGTTTGCGACCTCGGGGGGGGTGCCGCTCGAGGGGTGGGGGGATGAAAACTCTGCGTCGCGGCGCTTGGAGGAAAATAGCACCGTTGGAGTAGGTGCTATAAAAAAAAAGTTCAAATAAAATATGTAGAAAACAAAATTACGCGCAACTTTGGTTTTATGCACTTTTTCGCTCCGACCAATTTTTTTTGCTCTACGGCGCGCCAAACTTGGGGGGTAGTTTGCAAATTTTAACAAAATCAGAGTTTAATCGCGGATTGAAACAAATATGGCTACCAAACAATTCTGGTATATTTTTTTTCTGTAAAAGTAAGGTTTTCTAAGTAAACTGATGCTTGATTCGTTAAATTTGACCTTATATTATAAAGGATATGATTTTTTGAAGTGCGCCCTTACATACTCTGATATGGGCATTTTTCATCTATCATGATCTACGGGCGATATTTTTTTATTATTTGTAAAGTAGTGCTCGAAAATTGTCTATTGTTTTATTTACTAAATAATTTACAGTTAAAAACTTATAAAATAAAAACTGCATAATGACCAAACTTTAATTGAAAATTAAAATTGTGAAAGTTAAAAACTCATAAAATAAAAAATAAAAACTCCCTAATGACCAAACTTTAATTAAAAATTAAAATTGTGAAATAGTTCCACTTCAGATTATTAACACCGTTGACGTCTTATTTAGAGACCACTTCATAATTCCACCAGTGCTTGCTCCATCGTGTTCTGTGGGGCCGTCAAAATTCATTTGCAATCATTTGTGCAAATTACATTCATTACATTACAAGGCATTATGGGCCGAATACTAGTGATATTTTTGATGGATATCCCGAAAGTGGGACAGAAGCAGATACGAAATCTGCTGAAAGAAACCGCCGTTCAAAGCAGCAAAGCAGCACGAATGTAATCTTCGATGAATCCATGATTAACTGTGTCGCAAGATAAATTTTTATCGAACAGCTTTAACAAAAGGCGCCTCATTGCAATGCTGCAGATAAAGTTGAAAGCAGATAATTACACTTTTAAGCAGGCGGTCGAAGACGCAGATACATTAATTGTGCAGACTGCTATCGAACTTGCTTCCTCTTTTTCCTCCGTTTGCGGTATTGGCGAAGACGTAGATTTACTTGTGCTGTTGACTGCTAAAGCCAGAGAAATCCCCAATGTTTACTTTCACAAGCCGGGTAGAGGCAATAAGGAGGATATGTTCTATTCACCCCAGAGCTTCCAATATAATGAATCTATTTCGAAATGTCTCTTACTTGTACATGCCTTTAGTGGTTGTGACACCACATCGGCGTTATTCAATCAAGGCAAAATTCGATTCCTTAAAACTTTGGAAAAAAATCCTACAATAACCGAGACGATTCAGGTATTTGATGACCCCAATGCAGAACTCACGAAAGTAGCAGCCGCTGGCGAACTGTTTATGCTGCGGCAGTATGGTGCAGACAGCAAACATCTCACGTTAGATTCTCTGCGGTATACCAACTTTGTACGGGCCGTCTCCAAAAACTCCTTTAATCTTGCGTCACTGCCACCAACAGCCGATGCGTGTTATCATCATTCCTTACGAACCTATTGTCAAGTTCAAAACTGGCGGGGAGTCCACAAAACTCCAGAAGATCATGGATGGCGAAAAACCGCAACAGGACTAGACGCTATACGCTTCTTAAAGGAACCAGCTCCAGAGGTTCTGCTTAAGACTATCTCCTGTAGATGTCAGAAAGGTTGTGGTCCTGCTTGTGGTTGCCGTAAAGCAGGATTGAAATGGTCGGTTTTGTGTTTATACTGTACTGGGACGTCCTGCGAAAACATTAGTAACCACATTTTGCTGGAGGAAGACATCGCAGAAGATGCCGAAAACGTTTTCGATCCAACAGAAGACGATGAGGACTCAATTTTACGGGTCGCCATTTTCTTGACAACTTCTTGATCTTGTCTTGATTTCAAGACAAGATCAAGACAAGAAATGATCCTTGTTTTTCAAGACAAAACGAGAAATTACTTCTCAAGATCAAGATTTCTTCGCAAGAAATCAAGAAAATCTTGAAATTTCCTGAAAATATAAAATTAAAAAAAAAACTCATCTGTTTGCTAGTTTATTGAAAAAAAAAAACAAGGCACTGAAACATTTTTAATGGAAGGATAAAAAAATTATTATGTAAAAAATAACATTTTTATTTCCAATGTTTTTTATCATACATAGGATATGTTATGGCCTAAGGTATTGGCACCAAAAAGTATTTTGCAAAGCGAGTCTACTTCAGTGGCAGCCAAATTGGCCAAAGGAAATAAATATGTAAAAATTGGCAAAAATCATTTGAAAGGGGTCGGAATATTGACTATTAAAAAATCAGGTCAGAGCAAGCGGCTCTAAGTGAAGAGAATAGGCAAACATTTGTAAGGTCCACAACAATATAGAACATATCTACCAGAAAAAAAATTAATTTGTCAACACATATTATGAAGCAACGAAATGTAAAACAATACTATCCTGACCGCGTGACCCTCAATTCTAGGCATAAAGCATAAACATCATATCAACCAATCTCATCCCGACTTTTAAACAGGGGTTTCCCTCTTGTCAAGGTATCAAGAAACGACTTTTAAACGGGGGTTACCCTTTTGTCAAGATGTCAAGAATTTTCAAAATTTCTTGAGTCAAGACAAGACACCAACTCTCAAGAAATGATCAAGACAAGATTTTTTTTATTTCTTGAAAAAATTTCAAGACAAGACAAGAAATTGCTTGTCAAGACAAGATTTCTTGTCTTGCCGATCCCTACTCAATTTAATGTCATAAAACTCCGATATCGACCGTGGAATAGGCCTCTTGGGGATACCACATTAAAAAAAAGGCGCCGATCAGCTCTACCTCAAGGGTGGTGTGGAAACGAGTTGAAAATTATATTTTCTTGTATTATAGTTTGCACTAAAATAAAAAAAGTTATTGTAGGTCAGCAATACTAAGAAAATATCGACCGTAGATCATGATAGATGAAAAATGCCCATATCCAAGTATGTAAGGGCGCACTTCAAAAAATCATATCTTTTATAATATAAGGTCAAATTTAACGAATCAAGCATCACTTTACTTAGAAAACCTTACTCTTACAGAAAAAAAATATACCAGAATT
>JAEQML010055708.1:0-35501 GCA_016904865.1 Pissodes strobi
ATCATTCGTTCATTCAAGTATAAAACTAATATTACAAAAAGGTTTCTTAAAATTAGAAATATCTACTAAAATGTCTTGATTGTTTGATTTAAAATGAGTGTTTTATCTTTCTTATTTTACTACTTTTTGTTCTCCAACTTAGCAACTTTCACACAGCGTACCTTTTCACTATGACTGCTTTACCTGACTTCTACGGGGAGAGATTTTACTTAGATATTTTCCACACTTAATTTTTGTGTTTACGGAAACCATAAATCCAGCTTTCACCTTGCTTTACAGAAATTCGACCAGGAATGTCAGTCCGCCTTCCGCCATTTTATGTTCCATTTTCCAAAGGGGACGCTATATATCGTTGTGACTTCGAAGAATTGCTTAAAAAAGCCCAAAAGGAGGTCTTTGTCCAACCTTGGACAAAGATAACTGAGGTGCACTAAATATTCTCTAATATTTGTGCATACAAGAGAAATTGGCCCAAAAAGGAATTTAACCTTTCGGCGCGAAGAGGCACTTGCTAGAGCGCGGTGAGGATACCGATCTAGCAACGTGGAGTGTTAACAGAGCACTGACTTGAATAATTTCTTTCTTCGAGCGGGTCGCCTGGCAGCAAAACCACATAATAAAAGTGGGCGGTAACACATACCGAATTCGTTTGAGATTACAAGGGTAGAAACTGTTTTCTTTCTTTATTTGACACACTATTGTGTACAATGCTGACTTGAGACAAAAATGTATTGAATTGAAAACGATTACAAACGTTTTCCTTTACGAGTGAAGAGTTGCTATATTGTAATCTATTATACTGGCAGTACTGTTGTACAGGTTCGAATTAAGGGATTGTCCGTCTAGGGTTGGACTAAGGGGTTTTGAAGAACTGGCATAAGCTAATTTAAATGCACAAATTGTGTTGTACCCGGGGTGAAATAAATCTATTTTAAGTTTAATTATGGCTCATTCATTCTACATACATACAGGGTGTTATCACCAAACTATACAGTGAAAAACGATAGTTTCTACACCTGTTGGGGTGTTTTCCCAACAGTCACCAAAATAAGGTTAATTTGAATTAGTTTCAACTAACTTCAATATTTTTAATCTATTTCGATACGTTTTAGCCCGTTTTGGTGCTTTTAGTTACTTTTGGTTAGATTTGGTTGGTTATTCAATCAGTTTTCGGTTACTTTCAGTAAGTTCCAATTTATTTGAGTCATTTGAACCGGTTCCGATACGTTATAAATAATTAAACGTTTTTGGTTAATAATTTAGGTCGTCGCCAAAATTCGGTTAATTTGGGTTAGTTACTTATTTTATTCTTAATCTGTTCCGATACGTCTTAGCCCTTTTTGGTGTTTTTGGTTACTTTTGATTAGTTTTGGTTAAACATCTTTTGGTTAGGTTTAGTTAGTTTTAATTTATTTTAGTCATTTGAACCGGATCCGATACGTTATATCCAATTTTAATGTTTTTGCATAACTTTAGTTAGTCGCCAAAATTCGGTTAATTTAAGTTAGTTTCAACTTACCTTAATATTTCTGTTCCGATATGTTTTAGCCCCTTTTGATGCCTTTGGTAACTTTTGGTCCGTTTTGGTTAGTTGTTCAATCAACTTTCGGTTAATTTCAGATAGTTTTAATTTATTTTAATCATTTGGACCAGTTCCGATACACTATAACCAATTTTAGTATTTTTGGTTATTTTTGGTTAGTCACCAAAATTCGGTTAATTTAAGTTAGTTTTAACTTACTTCAATATTTTAAATCTATTTCGATGCGTCTTAGCCCGTTTTGATGCTTTTAGTTAATATTGGTTAGTCGTTCAGTCAACTCTCGGTAGAGTTCAGTTAGTTTTAATATATCTTAGTCATTTAAACCGTTTCCGGTACGTTAAAAGCAATTTTAATGTTTTTGGTTAGTTTTAGTTAGCCGCCACAATTCGGTTAATTTGGGTTAGTTTTAACTTACTTCAATATTTTTAATCTATTTCGATATGTTTTACCCGTTTTGGTGCTCTTAGTTACTTTTGGTTAGTTTTGATTAGACATTCAATCACCTTCCGATATGTTATAAGCAATTTTAATGTTTATGGTTAGTTTTGGTTAGTCACCAAAATTCGGTTAATTTGGGTTAGTTTTAACTTACTTCAATCTTTTTAATCCATTTCGATATGTTTTAGCCCATTTTAGTGCTTTTAGTTATTTTTGGTTATTTTTGGATAGTCATTCAATCATCTTTCGGTTACTTCCCGTTTTGGTGCTCTTAGTTACTTTTGGTTAGTTTTGATTAGACATTCAATCACCTTCCGATACGTTATAAGCAATTTTAATGTTTTTGGTTAGTTTTGGTTAGTCACCAAAATTCGATTAATTTGGGTTAGTTGTAACTTACTTCAATATTTTTAATCTATTTCGATACGTTTTAGCCCATTTTGGTGCTTTTAGTTAATTTTGGTTAGTCATTCAATCATCTTTCGGTTACTTTAAATTATTTCCAATTTATTTTAGACATTTAAACCGGTTCCGATACGTTATAAGCAATTTTAATGTTTTTTTTTTAAATTTTGGTTAGTCACCAAAATTCGGTTAATTTGGGTTAGTTTTAACTTCCTTCAATATTTTTAATCTATTTAGATACGTTTTAGCCCGTTTTGGTGCTTTTGGATAGTCGTTCAATAAACTTTTGGTTAGTTTCAGTTAGTTCAAATTTATTTTAGTCATTAGAACCGATTCCGATCCGTTATAATCAATTTAAGTTTAAATAAACAAACTAACACGAGCTCTCACGCGTACGTCATGTGTGGCAAATGTAGCATGTACTTCTTCATGATTTGAGGCCCTAGTTAGGAAAATAGAAACATTTTCAATGTTAAAACAAAACGATAACCTAAACCCGCAAGCGCGACTATGCAACAGATCTCGACAAGGGGTTCATGCTCGTTTACTGTTGCAACGTTGCGTAAAATATCAGTACAATTACGTCCGTCGATCGCGAACCTCTGTTAAAATATAGCTGCTTCAAATGCTCCTCGTAAGCTCCTGTATACGGGTCACAATGAATTTGGCAGCGGTGCACGTTTTGTGTCGGAACACTGTGTCCGCATTTAGAACAAACGGCATTTTGCGAGCATTTCATACCAGATTTATTGTTAAATATTAAATATTACTTTAAGCCGCTCTTGTTGGGCTGTTTTCGAACTAGTAACTGACGTCACTGACTATTATTTCCGTTTTATACTATAGGTTACCATACACGATGCAAAAGAAAGACTGTTGTATCTGTTAGAATAGCTGCGCCCGACGAAAGGTAAATACCTTAATCGTCCCGGCTGCGATTTTACTAAATATACTTTACGCTAGCACAAGACACGCCCACCGGAATACGTCAGCTTTAAAAATCTCCGATATACTCGGCGTCAGCACATCGCACTAAATATACTGCGCTCCAGCACAGGGCATGGTGTCATCTCGGCTAGCAGTCTCACACGCATTTTTTGTATGTTCGGCACACACACACAAAAGAAAAAACCTATGTCACTCAACGAGTGATGCGTGTGCAGAGAAGATCCTGGACGTTGGACTGAAGCGCTGTAGAAAAACGTTACTCGGAAGTCCATTCCACAGCGAGGCAGTCCTCCAGACAAAGGAATCCCGCAACAGGGACGTCCTAGGTATCCGCAACTGAATCGTTTGTTGAGAGCAGCTTGCGTCTAGCGGGCGTTTCTGCTTGACATAACTCTGGGTGGAATCATAAGTGCCAGCTCGTTCGCACACCCTCCGTAGTAGTATTGATAGTACAGAGATAGGTCAGCCACTTTTCTTCGATGTTCAATACTATCAAGGTCTTGAGTCAACTCTGGATGATCCACAAGACGACCTGCTCTCCTCTGTATGGAGCCCAATACCTCAAGCAAGGGTTTTGGGTGCCGAGCTCCACACATGGGAACATTATTCCAGAGATGGTCTTATCTGGACCTTATAGAGCAGTAAGAGCTGATAAGGTGTATACAACTTTTTTGCTCCATAGAGTGCTCCTAGCTTTTGTACTGCTACCTTGGCGATTTTGGTGACGTGATTACTCCAAGACATGTTGTTTTCTACGTTGATGCCCAGCAAGCTTATAGACGAGACCAGAGTCAATGTTTGTTCTGTCATTGATAAGTCAGGTCCTGCGGTGTTTGCTTTTTTTTTGAGAAGACAGCTGCTTGAGTCTTTCTTACATTAAACTGGACAATATTCTCATCAGCTCATTCCACGACGGCGCACAGAGGTTCCTATTAAAAATCTGACTTGACAAAAGGCTATTTTTTTTTTTATTTTCGGAACAACCCAAAAACTATTTTATTATGACGCTAAACTGTTGTAAACCTATGAAACGCAAACAATTTTGAGAATAAAATAACAGGGACAGCGCAAGAGCAGACAGAATCCGCTGATTTATGCAACTAGATTTTTACAGTAAGCATATCGACCGGGCGGCAGTTACTATTTTGAACTCGGTCTGTGCGTACGTAACTATAGCGATTAGCGATTGACTCGAATACTGCGACGAAGAAAACAACAGGTATGTACTTGTATTTTTTATAGATTTTAATTTTTCATGAATTATATTTTTTCTTTTATTTTTGGTTGTGTGTATTTACGTTCAAATATCGTCTTTTTTTCCTTTCTCATTGATTTCATAAGCTTGCAATGGCAAAGGCCGTCAAAGTCTCTTATGAAATTATATTGTGCATTTAACTTAGTTATTTAAGTTGGTAAATTTAATTGTTTAGCAACCATAAGTAACCAACTTTTTTTTTAATTATTTTTAGAAATGGTGGACGGATTTTCAAAAAGAGAACTTTTTGATGTTTGGCGAAGTGAACCAAATTTATCGAGGCGATTGTCCAGAGTATGTGATTATATAATGACTGAAAGTGGTTTAGAAGACCCCGATGGACATATTCGTGTAAAAGTGCAAACAAAAATGGCCGAATTTTGTAAAAAACTTAAAGTGCGTTGGACTGACTGTCATTATATATTGCCACAGTTTTTAAATAAAAATAGTCAATGGTTAAGTGCTAGAATTACCATTATAGAAGAAAAGAATCATCAAGATAGAAAAAACATTGGTCGCCCCAAAAAGTTATTCGGTGAAAGTAGCGATAGATCTCAAAAAAGAAAATTACAGCCATTGTTGGAATCGCATACTAATGATGAGATTGTTCTTGCAGCTGAAATGAGCTTAAGATCTATCGGTAGACGCGATGCAGCACAGCTAGTAAATCAAGTAGCAAGATTTTCTCCTAAAAGAGCTACAAAAATAAAAAAAGCATACCAGTCTCCAAGTAGCAAAATGCCAATAAAAATGACAAATGATGAAGCATTAGCCTTTTTTGTGGATAAAAAACTAACAAAAGACCAGTATATCTCAATGCGTCAAATAAGCAAAGCTCACCATGCCGATATTTTCCCGAATTATCACATGCTCCTTGAGGCAAAAAAACAATGTTACCCAGATATAGTTAAGATCACGGAATACTCTGGAGAGGTAGAATTGCAGTCATTGCTCAATCATACTATACATCGCTTAGTGTCGGTACAGCTTGAGGTACTAAAACAAGTACGTGTAGGGATAGATACGCTTCCAACATTAGAGATGGTATTCAAGTGGGGCTGTGATGGAGCTTCGGGACAAAGCCAATATAAGCAGCTGTTTTCGACCACGCAGGAGGAGGATGTGGATGATTCCTACACATTTGTTGTATCTGTTGTTCCATTGCAGCTGACTACGTATTCAGCTACTAGTAGTAGTACAAGTCAAGGGAGAAAAATTATCTTGTGGCAAAATTCCTTAACTTCATCTACAAAATACTGCCGCCCCATCAAAATACTTTTAAAGAAAGAAAGCCCAGAATTAACAAAAAAAGAAATAGACAATGTAAAAACGCAAATTGCAGCATTATCCCCAACAGTTGTGCAAATAGAAGAACGCGAAATTTTTGTAAAGCAGGAACTTGCTTTAACCATGATTGATGGAAAGATTTGTAGTGTGCTTTTAAATCAAGGAGCTCAAAATTGCCATATATGTGGTGCAACCCCTTCTCAAATGAACGACCTTGAATTCGTTCGCAGAAAAAAAAACAAATAAAACAGCAATGGCTTTGGGCTTATCAAGCCTACATGCATGGATAAAATGTTTTGAATGCGTCCTGCACATATCATACAGATTAGATATCAAATCATGGTAGGTACGAAAAGAAAAAAAAGCCGAGTTTGAGAATAGAAAAAAATTAACACAGTGTCGCTTTCGTAATGAAATGGGGTTATTGGTCGATATACCCAAACCAGGATTCGGTACCACCAATGATGGCAACACCGCGAGAAGGTTTTTTGCAAATCCAGCTTTAGCATCTGAAATTACGGGCGTAGATCAGGTGCTTATTGAGCGATTTGGTACCATTCTTAAAACAATTAACAGTGGTTATAGCATTAATTTAAAAGAATTTGAAAAATTCTGTTCCGCCACAGCAGAATTATATGTTGAAAAATACAGATGGTATTATATGCCACAAAGTGTGCATAAGTTACTTCTCCATGGGACAACACTAATAAAAGAAGCCTTACTTCCAGTTGGGATGATGTCTCAGGAGGCGCAAGAGGCCCGCAACAAGGACTATAAGAATTTAAGGGAACACCATACCCGTAAATTTTCTAGAACAGACACCATGACGGACGTGATTCACATGTTGTTAATTTCTTCGGACCCGATAATAAGCAGTCTTCGAGTTAAACGCCAAAAAAAAATGCAAAAGTATATCTCCTGATGTATTAACACTACTCCAAGATTTAGGGCCTAATGAAGACGACAATGATGATGATGGTGATAATGAAGACTAAAATAATGCAAGACGCCTTGTTTGTAATATTTGTTATATTTAATAAAACTAAATGATATTTTTTTCCAGAATTTTTTTTTTGTTTAAAAGTAAACCAAAACTTTTTAAATAAATTATTTGCAACAAATATCCTACTGTGAGTACTTATTTAGATATTTTGACGACTTTCAACAAATAAACAGTTTTGTCAAGTCAGATTATTTATCGGAACCACTGTGCGGCGCGGCGTTCATATCCTCATTGATGGCGGCAATCTGATTTTCTCGCTCGTGCTTTGGGAACAAGCAGCGGTCATTGGAGTCCGCAATATGAATGAGGATATAAGAGTGCTGTCGTCTGCAGAGCTGTAAATATAATTGTTTGTCTTGTCTAAGAGATCGTTGCTATAGAGCAGGAACATGTGGGAGATAATATACACACTTGAGGAACTCCGGCAATGATTTTAAATTCCTCCATGAGATTTCCATCAGTACCAACTCGGATGCTTCGATCCCTTAAGAAATTGGAAAGCCAAAGGAGCAGTGCTGGTGGTAGTCCCTATGGTGTCTTTGTTTAATAATTTGTTATGTCACACCCTATCAAATGCTTTAGATACGGCGAGAGCCACTGCAGGAGATTCGCCGTAGCTCTCGATGGATTTGGTCCACAAGTAGGTCACGTAAGTTAGGGGATCTCCCGTTTATCTGTGTTTGCGGAAGCTATACTGGCGATAGCTTACGATTCCTGCCGATTTGAGATATTTTCAGAGCTGTTCGATGAATGGACGATAGTTATTTGGAATCGGTTTTTACCTTTCTTCGGGATTGGTTGCACTTGAGCGCATTTCCAGCTAGAAGGAAAGCATGCAGTTCTGTATGATAGAGAGAAAATCCTGCGTAGTGAAGCTGATAGTTCAGCAGCACATTTCTTAAGCATTACTGATGGAGCGCCATCCGGTCCTGCTGTGGCCTTGTTAGTGTCTAGGCTTTTGAGTATCCGGTTCACTTCGCATTGGCGAAATACCAGACCTGGCATTGAGGACTTCACTCTAGGGATAGTTGGGGGATTCTTTCCTTGACGATCTAAGGTAGAATTTGATTCAAATATTTCGGCATGAATCTTCGCTTTTTCTTTGGCCGTTTCCGCTATTGAGCCATCATCTTTGGTCAAACTAACCCTGATTGACAGCTTTGGCAACTGACCAAAAGGATCTTGATCTGTTAGGACAGTTGAGAAGCTTGTTCTTGATCTGTTCGTTATATCCCTCCTTGCTTTCGTCAATAGTCCGCTTACACTGGTTTCTAGTCGTGATGGATATATTTTGATTTTCGGCTGTCGGATCTCGGCGCCATTTGCGGTAGGCTGTATTTTCAGTATTGACTGCTCTTGAACAGTTTTTTTCCAAACCATGGCTTACTGTTTGAGATACGTTTCATAGAAGAGGGGATGAAAGCTTCCATACCAGCTGGGATAACTTGAGTTATCTCTTCAGCAGATTCAATGAGACTTTTTGAGAAAAAGAGATGTGTAGAAGTTTGGCTTAAGTGGTACGGCTCTTTTTGAAAATGCGAGGCAATGGTTTCGATGCTCGGCCTTTGCAAGTTTTTTTTTGTATTTTTTTTTTTTGGGTTAGTTACTTTCTGATAAGCAAGCGGAAGCGAAAATGTAAAAATTATGTGCATTTCTAAATCAGGTGAAAAAGACCATAATATGCCTTATATCAAAGTTTACAGAATAAGATATATATTTCTGTAGACTTTGCTCATATTACAACAGCTTTGGTGGAGCGCAGTATATTTAGTGCGATGTGCTGACGCCGAGTATATCGGAGATTTTGGAAGCTGACGTATTATGGTGGGCGTGTTTTGTGCTAGCGTGAAGTATATTTAGAAAAATCGCGTCCCGGCTGATTGACAGCTTTGGTAATTGACCAAAAGGAGCTTGATCGATTAGGACAGTTGAGAAGCTTGTTCTTGATCTGTTCGTTATATCCCTCCTTAGCTCTCGTCAATAGTCGGCTTACACTGGTTTCTAGTCGTGATGAATATATTTTGATTTTCGGCTTTTCGGTATTTTTAGCATTGACTGCTCTTGAGCAGTTTTTTCCAAACCATGGCTTACTGTTTGAGATACATTTCATGGAAGAGGGGATGAAAGCTTCCATACCAGCTAGGATAACTTGAGTTATCTCATCAGCAGATTCAATGAGACTTTTTGAGAGAAAGAGATGTGTAGAAGTTTGGCTTAAGTGGTAAGGCTCTTTTTGAGAATGCGAGGTAAAGGTTTCGATGCTCGGCCTTTGCAAGTTTATTTTTGTATTTATTTTTTTTTGTGTTTGTTACTTTTTTAATATGCCTAGGGTTAGCATTTTTACAATAGAAAAATGTTAAATTGACAATATTTCAAAACTGTTTTTCGAATAGACAACCTTATACAAAGTCGCCCTTATTTTTGGTGCTAAATAAGATAATATTATAAAAATAGGGGATTTCCATTTGAAAAAAATGACACGATTTTTTCATTTAAATTTTTAATGTTAGTTTTTGATCACCCTCTATTTTTTTATTATAAAAATGCCAACGCAACCTACCAAAGTAGATCCCCTTCTACAAGGAAACCAACTCCTATTAAATAATAAAGGCTTTCAATAGGAGAAATTGATAGTTATATTTAGACCTGCAAACATCATTTTTGACATAAAATTCCAAATATGTCAAAAATGGTTAGACTTAGGTAGGATATTATATATAAAATTTATCTAGAGTTTTCTGAGGAATTCAAAAATGTCTTAATATACAGGATATTCCATTTTAAATAAGGAAGTTAATACTTGTCCACGCAAATACGAACAATCTGTATATATAAAAATATAATATTTTAAAAATGTAAGTATATCCAAACAACGTTTGTATTAATTTTTTTTTGGTATACCCCGTAGATTCTGAGATAAGGTGTCATCCCATAATAAACGGGCCACCCTGTGCATTCGCTCAATACATAATGGCGGCATTTTTATGTCATTAAATAAGAGAAAAATCTAACGCATTCAGTTAAAAAAATGCTGGAAATGAAGGCCCAATACTTCTTGACACAGTAATGACAATATTTTGGCAAATGTTTGTTCGTTATCATTTTAAGTAAATCCAGAATAGAAGCAGATTCCATCTCAAATACGTTTTGTTATTGACAACGACAAAAAAACATTATCTTGTATTGAAAGAATTTGACGAATATGTTGGGGCGATCAGGATAAAATATATTAGTTGGGTTTTCCGTTTTAAACAGTGCCTTTAAAATGGCGAATTTTCGCCCATTAGAAGAAAAAAGCAAATGCGAATTTATATATGGTGCTACGCGTAATTTTCATTAGGCTGAATGAATTTTCCAGATCGCCCTATCTGTAAAAATATCTTTAATATCTTGTGGCTAAAATAGCAACATGCAGCGTGAATAACAAAGTTACCAGGTCATCTACATATCCCGAAGAAATACAAATTGATATTATTTGTGGAATGATAATCAATCCCTAACAATCTATTTCCCACGTCGCGAATGATTGTGAAGTGTCTTCTTCTACTGCGTGGAGAGTTTTGAAAACCGATACCGATACATTTTACCACCGAACATAAACTATACGATGAGAAGATTCACTCTCCGCGCCGGCAGCACGTCAACGGTATGCCTCCTTCCCCGCGCCTAGTTTTCGCGCGGGGATATTTGAAGCGACCTTTGACCCGGCGCACACTGGTCGAATTTCTAGGAAAGCTGGCCATAATAAGGTTTACCAGAAATAAGACATAAGTTATTAAGTATTACACGTTTAAAATATCGTGTTTTAGATAAATAATTGTTGGCTCATCATTATATAGGGTGTATCAATTATCACCAACGATAAAAATCATGTATAAAAATCATTTGTATGTTCTTAAACCGTTTTAAAAAATGATTTTGAAAATTAAGGGCTCCTTCATTTTAAAAAAATTTTGTTTTTTTGCAACGGTTAATTCAGGAGTCTTACGAGCAATATGAATGTTAACTGGATGACAGAAACGCGTTGATGAGGGCATACAATTTTGCCATAGAAGTATTTCAGAGTTATCGCTATTTAAAAAAAAATAATCTAATAGGGATCAAACTAGTAAAAAATATAGAAGCATCAGTGCAGCTGTTGTTCAAAAACACTTGCTTATATTCTGAGTGTCCCAAGGTACCATCAAAGCCATATTTACAAATTAAAACTAACTTATAAATTATATCTGCTGATTCAGCCGAAGTATTTATTACCTCTTTTTTATTACATCAGTCTTGCACCAGTATGGTGCAATAATGATTCTACCGAAATTTGAGCTTCAGTTTTACTTACTACAATATTATGGTATTAGGGGTGGGCCCGGGTGGGCAAAAATAATCGATTATTCGATTCACTTTTAAGAAATTATCGATGAATCGACTAATCGATTAATATTTCAGAAAATATCGATTATTTCGATTAATCGATTATTTCGAGGAATCGATTATATCGATTATTTTGATTAATCGATGATATCGATTAATCACTTACTTCCATTAATCGGTTATTTCGATTAATCGATTATATCGATTAAGTTATTATATCGATAAATCGATTAATCGAGAATAATCGATTATTACAAATAATCGAACATTGATTATTACTTTTAATAATCGCTCAGCCTTAATTGAGATAAAATATTTTTGGCCTCCAAAACTTTGTCGTACGAAGGATATGTTGCAATTGTTTTGTTCCTCTTACGTTTTGATAATTTTATACAGATGCTTAGACAAATTAGCTTCTACAATTATTAGAGCTAATATTTCATCAGCATTTAACTCTAAATGTAAATTATCTTGATTGTTTTTGTTTTCAAAAATTTTGGCTTGCTCGGGTTCGTTAGATACTAATAGTTTTGAGAACTTTCGATGCGGGTAAGTTACCACATGATCTGTAGCTCATTTAAGCGGCATAAGTTAACTTCTGTGGTGTTGAATTTTCTAGAAGTGGTTTTGTTCTCCGTCTTTTGGACCGCTCACTACACTCACTGAACGCTACTGTTTTGCGTCATTTTACAATATAATATATTTTTTTTATTTTGCAACAGTTATAAGCCAATTTTTATTTTTTTCTAAAAACCGTTCTTTGATCCTAATTGATTGATTCCACTTGGAAATATATTTATAGAAAAAAGTATTGCAAGTCAACCTAAACTCATTGGGAAAGTATTGATATCCGGTTAATTCAGATATTTTTAAATTCAATTTAAGAAATTTTGCATTATTACTTTGGTCGGGAAAGCTTTGAAGTATTTCAAACAATTGCTTATACGTTATAGTTAACTTCGACCTGAAGCAAAGAAATAAAAAATAATGAAAGATTTATTCTTGTGTGACTAGAACAAGTTTTTTTCATAAATAAAAAATAAATTATTAATTTATTTTCCTTAATAATTAAAATTAAAAATCACCAATCATCCCAATTATTAAAATAAAAAATCACCGTAATCTCTTGGACTATCGTATTAAAATGAGAAAATATAATTTTTTTAAGTAAATTAGCTAATTTTTTGAATATTTCCGAATGTATGCAATAATTATAAAATAAGTAAAAATATTGTGCGAACTCTTTAACCAATTTTCAAATCACCCAAAACGACAAAATTTAATTAAATATAAAAAATGGAGCAAATTCGAGCAAGATTTTCTTCTTCATCTCTTTTGTCAGAATCGTAATGTACATATTACAGTATATTTGTAGTCGAAAATATGGTGAAATCAATCAAACAAAAAAAAATTATTATATCACGAACTTGTAATAATTGTGATTTGATAAATATATCAATCTTTTTTATTTTAATTGACCAGCGCTATGCAATAAGCAGAAAAATCAAAATGTTTTTAAATATTAGTTATTACATATCTTTAGTATTGTTATCAATAACTAACTAAAAACGTTAATAGATTTTTGAAACAGCCAGTTGAATACAAGCTTTATCAAATATTTATTTGGTGAAAATAATAACGCTAATAAAAAACTATAACGTAAGTTTGACAGGGCGCTGTAAACGATTCAAAAGATATCAATTGTTTTTTCAAGGCCAACTAGAGTACTAGAGTGTTATAAATAATTTCGTCATAAATTTGATTAAAATTACCGCAAACGAAAATATCGCTTCTGGCCAGCTTGTATTGAAATTCAACCTGTGTGCGGCGAGTCCGCCAATCGTTACCCCAGCAACCAAGCAAACCACTAAGATTCCTTTGTAGAGCTCGCTGAACACGCACATCAAAGTTGCCGCCGTTGAGTGGTCCTTCTTATCGTATAGTTAATATTCGGTGATTTTACCCTTAAAATTCCAAATGGCGCATCAGTTTACCGAAGACGACCCAGGCCGAAGAGTAAAATTTTGCGAAGTAATGACGCAAAATATTACGTAACACAACATCTGTTTTAGCGACGAATGTACATTTTCATGAAATGTAAAGTCCATAAACAACATTGTCGGTATTAGAGTAACACAAATCCGCGTGTTTTCGGGCTCACAAATCCGCGTGTTTTCGGGAGACTTATACCCAATCTGCGCAACAAATTAATGTTTTGGCTGGGTTATTATTTATTTATTTATTTATTTATTCACAATCGGATCTTATAACAGATATGTGTTTCCTCATTATTTCTAAATTCTATTACAACTAAATAAGGATACAATCAAAATTAAGACCATTTATACAATAACAATAAGAAGATATTAATAGTTACACAAGCAAACAATAATAACAAAAAAACTAATAAAACATATATATGCTTAATTGAATAAGCAGACCGCAAGCATCACATTGTTACCCATAACATTTTAGAAATAAAAAGAAACATTATAATGGCTATTAATATTCAACATAATACAAATAAAGATAAAATAGAATAATTAAAACAGTGGTTTAACCCATATCAAACATACTCATTCACTCTAAATCCATTCATACACAACTAACTACCCTATCAGAGTAATAGCGGTTCTGTACAGTTAGCTTAAACCTCTGGCTTCAAAACTGATATCAAAAAATTCCTGCAGAGAATAAAATGTGTGTGACAAAAGCAGGTTTTTGAGCCCTGTCCTAAACAACACAGTACCACTGACTCCCCTCAAGGGACCAGGCAGATGATTATAAATTTTTATTGGCATTACATAGCTACTTCTAGCAGTCATCGTAAGCCGGTGACCAGGCAGCCTCAACTGGTCTCCTTTTCTTATTGGATAATTAGAATAGTCGCGAGAATCAGTGAAAATGTCGATATTTTTCCTTATATACATGGCACTTTGTAGAATATACACTGATATAACAGTTAATATTTTTAGTTGCTTGAAGAGCTCCTTACAAGAATATGTATGATTTTTAAACAACATAGTGCGTATTATTCTTTTTTGACATAACAACACCTCACCAATTCTTACAGCATTGCCCCAGGCGATAATACCATAAGACCAGGCTGAACCTACATTATGTATGATAGTATGATGTGCCTTGTCTCTCATTTGCCATATCACATACTGACTCAGATTTAGTTTTCTGATAATCGAGTCTATATGGTTATCCCAGGTAATCTGAGAATCCACTACAATCTCCAAAAATTGAGCACTATCCGATTGTTTAATAGTATTGCCCCTTGAATGAACAAGTAAACTAAAATTTGTTGGTCGCACTAAAAACATCAGTAATTCTGTCTTGGCAGTATTAGGGACCAGATCATTATTCAGGCTATAGTTCTCAACTCTGTTCACACAGTCACTAGCACGGGAACTGAGGTTCGAAGGATTATCAGCCGTGACAACTGATGTTACATCATCGGCATATAAAGACAGCCCAACACCATCCACGGCAACACTGTTATGTTATTTATGAAAGTTATAAAGAGTAACGGGCCAAGGAACCACATTGTAGACCCTCTATTCATCAAACAAACCGGGATTCATATGCTGAAAAATACCATCGATCTCCTCATCTCCGAAATCATTGGAGAGAATCCAAATGAGTTCAATCTGGAAATTATATTTCCACAGGATAGAGCTCCTCCGCATTACGCCAGACGTGTGCGCAACTATTTAGAAACTAATTTCCATGGTCGTCAGATTAGTCGTCGGAGTCCTACAAAATGGCCAGTTCGATCATCCGATTTGACTATGTTGCACTTCTTTGTGTGTTATTTGAATATTAAAGAAAAGGTGTTTAAGACGGAACTTGTTTCTTCTAGATTTACTTATAAGGCTAACAAATATTTGCCAAAATATTGGTATTATTGTATTTGAAAATATTTCGAGAAATTTTAGACAGTCTTCATTCCCAGCATTTTTTAACTGAATGCATAACGTTTTCTTTCTTAATTAATAACATTAGAAATGCCGCGTACTGAGTAAAGATACAGGCTTAATACTCTAGCAATATAAACTATTTGCTTAGAGCTTCAAAATGATGGTCACGAAACAATTCTTCCAATTTAAGGTTTCATTTTAAAATGGCGCCTAACGGCGACCTTGACTTTCTTATTTGTCAATTTGACACACTAAGTTTCAATTCCATAAATAATGCGATGGATTAAAGAAAAGCACTTTGCCATTGTTTTATTTAAAAGTTTTGTCAATTGTTTTTTATTTGCTATAAATTATGAAATGTGGATCTTCAAATGAAGTAAAGTTTGATGTGCTAGGAAACATTCTCCCGAGAAATTGGAGATATTGTGGTCATAGTGAAATCGACACAACCCTTTAAATAAAAGTCAAGTAGTTCATCTCTCTAAATATAGAATTTGTCATGGACTTAGATCAGGCGATACAGAAAGACGTTGTTCATTATGTGAGTGTTACGCATGAAAACTGTCATTCTCCTGATTACATGATATGGGGCAATGAACGCAAGTATGGACTTTTCAATGGAAGCAATGTTCATTATTGGTTTAAAAAAAATTAACGTGTAACACGCTACTGAAACGAAGCTTCTGCCTGTAACGAACGTTGCATTGAAGCTGGCTCATGGCTCAATCGATCCCCACGCCTACACGTCTAACTCGACTACGGAGCGTTGCATGTTTTCGTTACATAGTAACTCGCATAAAACGTGCTTACCCTCTGCTTAAAGAAGTTTCAGTTCAAACAAATCGGCGTTTACTGAAACAGTCAGAACCACCATAATTTGTTTCTAGTGGAAGTTCGCCGCTGTTGATTCTAGAAGGATGGTGCATCTGCATATAATTCGGAAAAAAATAACAGCGCGTATTCAAAAACGGCCTTGCCTGACGTAACTCTCCTATTTTTTTTCCGCTCGAATATGTGGATAATTATAACTATAACTAAAGCTTTGAGTCAGAAGAACTTGAAGGATTGGCTCTTGATGACTTTTAAAGTATATCACCAGAAATGCAAAAAAATAGAATCCACAATTATAAGATGCTATTTACGCTTCGAGAATGACGGTAAAATTAATAATTATTTTTATGAGGTTCGTTTTATTATTGTCATAGCATGTACCTTGTTCATTTATTTCTTATTTATTGTTAATAGTTTTTGGTTGGTTCTATGATCCGTAGCAGCCGCAAATGTCCCTTCAATCGACTGTGTTCTACAAGAAACCCTGTCACAGACTTCATTCCTCTCCTCTGCTGAGACAGAAAGGCCTTCCTTATGCAAGGCGCTGGGTCACCCAAGAGTAGCTTAGCCTTTGGAGTAGTCTGCCATATATCCATGGCCCGAACATTCATTGATTTCTTTAGGACATTGGGCGTCGTATACCCGTGACGTAGTCAAGGTTTCTAAACATGGCCGAGGTTCTAGACCGCTCCTAAGGCTCTAAAGTTGCCAATGTGGGGTTTGCGCTGGGTTCCTGGAAGGTTTCCTGCGTTAGCCTCTGTTAATCCGGCTCTCCTACATCTAATATCATATAACTTTTCTCAAGCTGTGTAGTTGCCCATATATAGATCTTGCACTGGGCCCATGAAATTTAAAAATGTCCAAGAACCACTTAAATAAGTAAACCACTTAAAGATTTCCACTAACTTTATTTAAACATGACACGTGTTTCGACGGTAACGTCTTTTTCAAATGTGAAACGAATTTGAAAAAGACGTTACCGTCGAAACACGTGTCATGTTTAAATACAGTTAGTGGAAATCTTTAAGTGGTTTACTTATTTAAGTGGTTCTTAGTTATGGATCTCCATCAAGTAAAGGCTAATTCGATTAAATTCTTAAAAATGTCCAATTTATAGTTCATTGAATGACTCTATTTTTACAAAATTATGAAAGTTACTGATGGCTGCTCGAAGGTGAAATTGATAAAAATAGTATATTATTTTATATGGAGGAAAAGTAACTTTTCCTCCAAATAAAATATGCTGTTTTTCTTCAAATGTCGACAAATTAATGCAAAAAGTCTCTTTTTAATAGTAATAATAATTATTATTAAAGATAAGTGGGTTCGCAAGGCGGCTTAGACCGATGCGGTGTCGGTGAATAGGCTCAGGTTGTTGCTATAGTAATGTAACATAAAGCTGTCACAAGGACACTGTCAACAATTATTTTTTAAATTGCGTCTTCGATTGCGTTTTAATTCCGTATTGATAAGCAGTTATTGAGTAAGTTCGATTAAATAATAACCAAATTGTTTCTAAATTAGTGATTTTTAGAAATGCAGTCACACATTGAGTGATAAATACAAATTTTAGTTTAATAACTCTTGAGTTGTTGACGCTTATTTTCATGTTTCTTTGTATTGTATCTATGTTGCTATGATAACACTTTTACCTCCGCCGGCGGAAAAGTGAAAAGTAAAGCTCCGGCGGAGGAAAAACGAAACTTCACTGCCGCCTACACAGTCAAGTAATGACGGATTTACTGACGTTTGAAGAAAAAATCTTTTTCAGCCTTAATAAGCATCTATTAAAAGTACTATAAAGAAGCTTTATCAGTTTCGCCCTAATTTTAATATTATTGCCAGAAGAGTCGTTTTGATATTTTCAAAATAACTCAAAAACGAAGAATCAGATCTAACATTCCTGAGGGTCATTTTATTATTCCTTTAATTATGCAATTTTTCCTCAATTAATCAGATTTTTGTTTTTTGCTGTTAACGAGACCCTCATACTTACTGGTCCTCCTTATCTTGGACACTCTGTATGAAAATGTTACAAAACTGTTATTACAGAAGCTACATTATTTTCGGCCTTTTTAAAAATACACGCTTTCAATTATGCCAGAAATGTAAAGAACACAAAGCGAAAAGAATTCCAACAAAATCCAAGAATCCATAACGTAGGATGCACAGCCCGAACATATCATGAATAATAAAAGTTGTGGGATAAAAATAAGCCTGAAAAGTTGCAGCAAATCTAAGCTGGTTCACTTTAATGATGATTGATCTCGTTTTCTTTGAAGATAAAATCATACTGTACTGATGAAATTGAAACTGATTGGACTGAATGTAAAGATAAGAAGCGGCAATATCGATGATTCAAATATATGAATATTATTTGCTTTCTAGAAAGGGATAAAAATATAAATTCACAAAGAATTCTTCTGATATTAATTTCCAGTTGGAAATGTAGGGCTTGGTTTAAACACGTGCCAGTTGGACTAAGTGGTACACAAAGGCATAAGTAAAAATGGTTTTGGCTACAAAATCTGAAGAAATAACAAAACACTTGTCTGGATATATTTAGAATATGCAATATATGTGGCAAAGCGAAATAACTGCTTTGCAGCCAGAGCTGTTAGAAGTACCAAAAAAAAAGGACTTTGGTATTAAGTTTTTTTTTTAACGAATCAGGTACCAGTATAACTGAAAAAGGATATACTTAAAATCACAAGTAAATTGACTTGAATTAATCAAGTTTAAGTACAAGTATCGAATTCCACGGAAATCAGAGTCAAGTTTAAAAGTATTTACTTAAACCTGCGTACTTGAAATGACATTTAAGTAATAAGTACACAGATTACATTTATATGTCTGTGGTTAGATGGCAAATCCAGATATGTCAAATTTTGCTACTTTTCAGGAGAGAGCTTTTTAAAGTTTGTATCCTACTGTAAAATCTGGTTTAGAGAAAAATACCTTATTTTTTATGTATATTATTTGAAGGCAGTTTCAATTAATGCCATGTATTTGATAAACTTAATAGCTTCACTAATTTTCGACTTTTGTTTGATTTTTGTTACATATATTGTTTTGCCAACTTATAATAATATTATTTTTGATATTGTTTAAGTACGCAGTGCAAATCTTTCCATAAAAAAATAAAACAAAATATAAAAGTTTTGTTAAAGTAGTTTATTTTGAACTAAAAAAAGTCGTTAAAGTCAATGTATAAGTATTAATTATGCATATTTCTCTATTCGTTGCTTTCAGTTTGGAGTTGGTCGTCTAGTTCGTCATACTCCTTAGCTTTATCACTGGTTGTCAAATTTTTGTAGAAATTATGACAGTCTTTATCAATTAAATCCAACATAGAGATTAGATCTTGTTTTTTTAGAGGGTTGATACCCAATGGTGTAGTGTAAGAAAGAGGAACGCTGGGAATATCCACATTTTTTGATGGTCGTCCTCTTGGTTTTGATCGCTTCAGATTTAATATTTTAAATGATTCATTTTTGTTCAGCGTGTACTTAAAAAGAACCGTTCCAAATTCCTTTGTGTACCTAAGCCATTTAATTTTCAGCCAGATAACCTTTTGTCCATCTGAATCAGAAGTTCCTTTTACCAAAACATCGGTTAATAATTTGGAAAATGCAAAAAAGTCGTCCTGGGTCATCTCTATTACATCAAACTTTTTTTTACCTCGCATCATACGCACAAACTGAAACCAATCGCGTGGCACCATAATTTTAAAGTCGTCGCCTATTTGCTTCTTGGTTCTTTCTATCCGGGCATGATCGCTGTCGCATTCTAAACGGGTATGGCCAGGTAATAAAAATTTTTGGTCAATTATTTCAATAGATGGTTTTTTTTGAAGGGTGTAGAGAAACATTGCTGCCATATTAATGTTTCTGTTTTGACCCCCGCAGGTATCAGAATAGGTCGTGATATGATGTACACTCTCTGGCATATACATGATCTTTTTAAATACGCAGGAAGCTATTTGATCAGAGCCCCTCCCAGCGATTACCTCATGCCACATAAAGCACCCTGAGGTTTCTGTCAAGCAACAATCCCTAATGGTTAGGTTATACACTGAGAGCATCCACTTGTAGTAGGCAATGTTAGTGGACAAGAAAAGGGCCGGTAAAACTTGCTGCAAATCAAATACCAGTACTCGAAACGTTGGAGAATGTTTAGCCTCTTCTTTGTCTATTCTTTTGCTTTCATACCCTTGTTCAGCTTCGATAACATGCTCGTCATGAAGTAATGAAATTCTTTCTTTTTCTCCTTCCGTTTGGGCATTTTTCTTCAGTATCTTGAACTCATCACACTTGCCGCAAGTATCTATATAGGGTTGCTTGAATTTGTAGCCTGTTTGATGAAAAACGTCACGAAAGACATCGTAACCAGCAACTTTAGAATCACCCTGACTTCTTCGTTCTTTTTTATATTCATCATATATTTTGGTAATGTTTAGATGGCTGAGAAGATAAATTTTATCGGGATTATCCCTTCGAGAATAATGACTCTCGTGCCGAGGATATTTGTCTATAAATTCGCGAATTGTCTTCCTTTCATTGATCATCTTATTTGGAGGGGTATGTTTTCCCCTTGAATCTGCTTCAATCAGCCCATCTTTTGACTTGTTCAATTTCTTTACGAGGAGGTCAACTTGGTTTTTAGTCACACCGTGCAGCTTCATAAAGAACTCTTTGCACACATTTAACTTATTTGAGTCTATATGTATGTGATATATTACCGTTAATCCTCTGTCATGAGATTTTCCACCCTTTGTACCCCTTCCTTTACAATGAAATTTACATTGAGTAATCGTCATACGATCAAAACTTGCTTTTGGACTTCAAGCGGTTTTGCATTAAAGTTTTTAAAAATATTTTCCTGTATTTCAGGAGTGCAAATTTCAAAACATTTCTTTTTGCAACATTTTGTAACGATCTTAAACTGCTTTGCCTCAATTACCTTGCCTTTTCTATTTTTATATGAAAGTCCTGCATTTTTTTTCTTTTTTTCTTCTTCGCGAATTCTTACTCCCTTTTTCCTCTTTCTTGAAGTCTGTAATTGATCACTTTCAGGTTCGGTATTGTCTGATTCTTCTAACTCGTTATTATTAATATTGGACTCGGTTTCAGATATCTTTGAAGTACTAGGACCTGGGTCATCAGTCCATTTTCTAACAAATGATAACAATCGCCTTTGGCCTGAGCCGCTAACGGAATCATCCTCAGGATGCCATGTTGGGTCCTCGTCAGAATAATTTTCTTCAAAAGGATCTTCTTCCTAAAAAAATTAAAAATTGTACGCAACATAATTTATTTTTGTCTTGTAGATCTTACCAAATTTGTTAAATTGAGAAATTCGTTGTTATCTTGGTTTCCGTGCATATTATCAGGTGCCAATGGCTCTAGGAGACAGTACGTATTAGTCTGACAGGCATCACCAATTTGATTGTCATTCAAGGTATCGGAACCATCGATGGACGCAGACGCATTTCCACTCGCGCATTCTTCATTAGTCATCATAGAAATTGAGCTTTCAATGCACGTACCAGTTACTGAAGTACTTGAAATATATTTTGAATCATAATTTTTTGAACAATCCATGGGCAAGACAACATTATATTCAGTAACTGACGGACTAATATTACTTGACAAAATAGCCGCCAGTTCTATAAGTTCATCACTGTGCTCACTCTGAATATTTTCGTCCTCATTCAGTAAAATATGATCACTCAAAACTCTACAGGTATGGGCTAGCAAATATCCGCGAGAAGAAAAGTTATTCCCGCACTTTCCACAAATCATTTTCTTTAGATGAACAAGTTCTAGTCTAAAGTAACATAAACAGTCTTATTTTTGTTGACAGATAACTTTCCCGGACACTTTAAAAGCACAAAATACTTAAAAAGTTGAAAAAATACGTATTTAATGTCCAAAATACCGGCACAAGGCACACACAATAACAAAAACATAACCTTAAACAGAAACACCAGCGATCCGTCGAGACTGACACCCGAATACAGAAGCGTTTTAGTCTGCGTAGTACGTTGGCAAAATAAAATATAAGGATATGTCTTGTTTTACCAAGTAGTAACAGCCTGCCATATGTTAAAATTACCGTCTCCAAAAACATATATGTCAACATATCGCATCTAGCCTTCTACTAAAATTTTATGATTTATCTCTAAACTTAAGCCGAATTTACACGTGTCAAGTAGCTAAAGCAAGTTACTAAATCAAGCAGCTAAAATTTAGTCCGTTTGTTTTAGTGAGCGTCTATATTTATTTTAGTATTCTTGTTTAGTTGTTGATTAGTGCTGATTTAAAACATGGCCAAAAAAGTTATGCGTGCAGCAACGCGGAATTGTATTTTGCAGATATGTGGTGAATTATCAGAAATAAGAAAAAGAAGAAATGAACAAAAAGAAAAAAAGGTGTTGGGTGCGAAAATGGATGAGTCGACGAGAAATATATGGTGCTTCATCTACTTTGTTAAGAGAATTAGCAGCCGAGGACGTACTATAATATAGAAATTGGCAGAGAATGTCCAAAGAACAGTTTGAAATATTACTGGCTCAAATTGCTCCTCAAATTACGAAAAACAACACTGTAATGAGATCAGCTATTCCAGCTAATCCTTCTGTTCCAATGATCTCCTGAAACTCCTTATACGCCGAGTCCCGAGCTTGTTTATTTTTATAAATAGTAGCCCTTGTGTATCCCATAAGCATCGCCTTTCCCGATATTCTTCTACAAACTTTAATGTTGTCGCTCCATTCCAACCAGACATTTTTAAAACACTGCACCAAATAAAACAAAAAAATTCCCGCGGTCTGTACTAATGAACTTGACTAAACTGACCTGTCTACACTCGTTTAGTCAACGTTTTAGTTGCTGGAAAACAAAGGGGGGGGAAACTACTTGCTCAAGTAAATAGAAATTGATTCTATTCAGCTGACTAAGCAGTTTACTAAATTAGATACTTGCGCAAGTACTAAATCAAGTTGTTTACACCATACAAGTTACTAAATTTAGCTACTTGATTTACTAACTTGCTTTAGCTACTTGACACGTGTAAATTAGGCTTTAGTAAGCAAAATAATATATTGCAACATATCTGCATTTGACAACTTCTATCTTGATGGATATTTTTAATCGGATATGTGACAAAATGCAATAAGTCAACATATTGTGTTCTGCCCTCTAATGCCTGCACTTATATGTTTTATTTTAAAAGAAGACACACAAAAATATCATAACATATATGCTTTTGCCCGCTCTGAAAATTACGAATTTGAACATATCTGATTTTGACAATGAAGATATATTGGTATAGAAGCAACGGAGGCATATATGGCTTTGCCACCTTAAAGATTCGGTTAAAACGCATCTTTTCATGGGAATATCACAAAAAGGCCAAAATCGAACATATATGGTTTGGCCATCTACATACAGATGTATACGTCCACCTGTAGGTGATATGAAAGTGTTATAGTTGCGCTTGATCCATCAGAATTAATTCCCAGAATAAACAAAAGCCGATCGAAAGATGAATAAATGAACATCAAGTTTGGTATTTTAAACCGAATACCCTATATATTATTGCATTTTTGGATTATCCAGAAAATTCTAGATATGTTTCATGTATAATATTCGATACCTATTTTCGACCGTTTGCGAAATATTGACAATTGAAAATCGATTATTTTGACACTTTGACGGGAGATCAAGAGAAACGGTTTGCATATATTTATTTTACTTTTCACAAGCTATCGTTTGACACTATTTTCAATTCTATCCGGGAAATGTCTAGATTTTACGTCCTGTCTAAGTGTCAAAATAGTCGATTTTCAATTGTCAATACTTCGTACAACAGTTGAAGATAAATATTGAATGTTATACATGAAATATTTCTAGACTTTTCTTTATAATCCAAAAATGCAGTAATATACAAGGTATTCCATTTTAATTAACAAACTTTATGTTTATTTATTAATTTTTCAATCGTTTTTTGTTTATTCTGAAAATTATTTCTGACGGTTCAAGAGAAACTATTTCAAGAGAAACTATAAAACGTGTTTCCTCTATAGTCTGCAAGGAAGCTTGTAGGTGGGGATATAAATATAAATGAAAACCATGCACAAACACTACTTACTTTTAAAAATAAAAAATTAAATTATTGCTTGTCCATAATTTAAATAGAGAGATATCGGTATAGGCGGTATATCCGTATAGTGAAACAATTGAATTTTTGTTCATGTTTTTCTTGTATTGATAACAGAATTAACGGAAACAAATGACTAAAATAAAATAAACTGTCCTACGTAATTTAAATTAAAAAAACATCGTTGTTTCACAAGCATAATGTCTTAAGTTCAACATTTAACTATGGTAAAATAACTCAAACTTATTTGCTTTTATAGTAATCAGTTTTTCGAAATTGCCGTCACTTAGAGCATGTTTACGAGGCGCATTAATAATTTAAACAAAACTAAAAAGGCGCTCAACGGGAGAAAATGACGAAAACGATTGTGTTATATTTACTATCTGGAAATGGTGACAGGGTGGCCTTGAAACGAAACGGCATTTAGACCCCATTGGACTCCATGTGCATCCACCCTAGGCCATTCAATCCATCTAGGCCATCACCCAGTCTAGTGTTGTAGAAAAGGCGGCGATGTTGCCCGAGGAGGCTGTTTTCAGAAACGTCATGGCCTTGAACTTGAACTTGTATATTTATTTATATTTATTTCTTAATAACAATTTATAATACACATTGCCTAGCGTTAGTTTGCCTAGATCTACTAGCTGTGGTTTTGCCTGCTGTAGTGTCCTCTACAGCGTGGCCCACAGATGGGGCACCCTTAGGGGGTTGCTCTTCAACCTAACTTACAACTAGAGGTTGTGGAATTGACGGCAGCTTGAACTTTCCCTGGGAATACCCTTCAAAATCGCTATGGGAATTTATTGGCCGAAGCTTTATAAATATAATAGTACTATTTGCAATTATGTACAATATTATCATGATATTATGCAAGGAAAAACATGAAAAACCTTGCTTCAATGCTCTCAAGGAGCGGGAGTGCAGAATGTTAAAATGACGCCACAATATGTACAACAAAGACTGATTCAGTCTTATTTTGTGAATCAAACAGAGAAGTGCTCTTAGGCACTAAAATTTACCATAGGGCTAGTTCTAAAGTCAATTTGTAAATAAAACAAAAAGCTTTAGTATTATATGAATATTTTAATAAGTTATTTTACCTGAAAATAACTAGAAGCTCATAAATATACAAAATATAAACAATAAGTGAGTATACGTAGTCAGTGCTACAATATCAACAATATCAGTCAAGGCAAAATATCGACCTTGAAGAATGTAACATGAATAAATAAAATACAATATACAAGCGATAATAATAGAATTAGTATTACCTTAGAGTCCACTTATAAGCTAATATGTACACTATTGACGAGAAACGTTCAATGTTCAGGTTATCTTCTAACACTGGGGGGAAGTCACTTTGACAAAACACTTGCTAGGCCTATATCTAGCTTCTATGTACAATGTGGTTCTATTTCTTGCAAATAGGAATGACTGAAGTGTAGTGGTTTGACTGGTATGCAGTTAGTGCATATTGGCATGGCTATTATGAAGCCCTTGTGGCATGCGTTTTCTACACGCAGAAATTATTGCAAAACACGCCTCGCAATTCGCGTATGTATGCTAACCTAAGTGAATTGGAATAGCACTTATGGGACTTTATATTTTAATAAAGCCGAGAGAGTATTGAGAAATTGGGGTTGTAAACGTTTGAGTTTACTTACTTGGGCTTTTGCCTTGGGTACGATTAGTACAGTGTTAGAGAATTAGAGAAACCTCCATGGCTGTGTGCGCCATGAGGAGCGATTTGGGTATCGCGACTTGCTTAAACGAGGGCCAATTAAGAAGTGATTTCTCGAACGGGAGAAGCTTCGTCTGTCGACTTTTGGCGCGTTAGTTTACCCCCACTACTTCATATTACGTCAGTAAAGGGCAAATAACAAAAATATAGAGAAATTGCGTAAAAGCTTAGCAACACCGGTTGTCTAAATTAATATTATGAATTTTAATACAAATCCGGTTGAAATCTGCTGATTAGTTTTCATGAAATTTGAATATTAAAGATGTGAATTTTAGGGAATTTTAGTTTAGGTGAACTGGCTATCCTGTAGGATGCGCTGTGATTGGTCGCCTCGGTCGCCGGGGTTTAGCGGGAAACGCTATGATTGGTCAGATTAGTTTAGGATGCGCGGCCGGCTCCAAATGAGTAAAGATGGTTACAACAGATGGCGCTAGTAATATCGCCAAGGTTTTAAATTGTTTGGTATGCGAGGACAGTGGCGTGGAATGTTAAACTGTACGAAAATTAAATCGTTAGATTTGAAGACGTGTTAAAAAATGGTTTTTGAACAAAGACTAAGAATAACGTACTATATACAATATATACAATGTTTAAAAGACTTAATAAGCCTATTCCGGTAGGCTGCAACAGGATTAAGCGCAATGGTCGAGTCCCGCGGGTCAAGCTGCGGAGACACGGATGCTTCGGTGGCTAGTAGTCATGTATGCTAAAGTGGTTGCTGCTGCGTATTTATATGGCGAGCAGGTTCCTTAACAAGCCACGCCCCCGTGTCCGAACACGGTGAGCCGGCCCACCAGGCAGCAGAGCAGCATTAGTCGATGAAGGCTATTGCTTCTGCTGTCCTGATACTTTTGATTTTTCCATTTTTTTCATTTAGTTTGATTTGTTTGCTAAATTATGGTAGTTTGATAGGAAAATGAAGGCATTTTATTACTGATTCCCGATTTACTTTTATTAAACTACGGTGGTCTCAGTTGTTTAAAGTATGTAGTAATGTCTCGATAGATTGTGCCGTGTGCGATGTGGTGTTCGGGGTTGTAACGCATGTCTGCGATGTTTGCAGTTAGGGGTGAACCTTTGATCTGCTGCTCGTAGAACCTGCATGCGTGGTTGTCGATGTACTCCTCGACATTTTCGACTCTAGCCCACGCATGCAGGTCCTCGATTCGTATGCGATCTCTCAGCGTAAGCGAGAACGCTGCCCTTAGATAGTTATTTTGCAGCACTTGTAACTTGCGTTTGTGTGTTCTCGCCACCGAACACCACACCGGTGCACCATACATTAGTGCGGGCCTTATGACTGATTTATAGAGAATCAGCTTGTTGGCAGGACTCAGGAAAGACCTGCCTGCTACCAACAAGCTGAGGCTCTTTTTTATCATTGCGTTTTTATTTGAAATTGATGCAATATGTTTGCTAAAGTTTAGCTTTGTGTCGAGAATCAGTCCAAGATATTTTACTTGCGATTTTGGCAATATAGGCGTGTTGTCTAGTACTAGTGGAGTTATTTCTGTGTCTTTCCTCTTACGAGTAATGATTATAAGTTCAGTTTTATTTGTATTAAGCGAAATTTTCCACTGCTTATAATATGGCAATAATAGGCCTATGTGTTCGCCTAAGTTCGACTTTGCCACCTCCGCTTTGGGATCTAGGGAATAGATTGCCGTATCATCAGCAAATAGGGCTTTGCTGGTTCTAGGATGTGACGGGATATCTGCTATATAAAGATTGAATAGCAGCGGCGACAATACCGTGCCTTGCGGCACACCTGCCAGCAGTCTCCTGCCCGCAGAAGCGCGCTTCTCTACTCTAGTACTGAAAGTGCGTCCGGCAAGGTATGATGCAATCAGGGATACAACGTGAAGTGGAAAGTTGTACTTCGCTAGAAGTTTGTAGAGTAGCCCTGCATGCCACACCCTGTCGAACGCCTTCTCAATATCCAGTAGTAGTAGAGCAGTAGTCTGTCGACTATTAAAGCCTTGGTAGATATCAGAGGCGATCTTCGCAGCCAGCATGACAGTGCCATGTCGACCGCGAAAACCGAATTGCTCCGGTGGCAGTACGTTTAGCCGCTCGACCTCCCTGCTGATCCTCGGCAAGGTTAGCCTTTCAGCCACCTTCCCGAGGGTATTCAGCAGCGAGATCGGTCGATAAGATGAGGGCAATGCTAGGTCTTTGCCCGGCTTTGGGAAATGTATTACGCTCGCTGCTTTCCAGGGGGTTGGGAAATGTTGCAGCTTGATTACCGCATTAACTATATGCATAAAGTGGATCAATGATTTTCTAGGTAGATTTTTTAAGATTATGTTCGGAATTTCATTCGGGCCGGGTGCCTTGTTTCTTGGAAGATGACAAAGTGCTTTGCGGATTTCCGCCGGCGTGACTCTCAACTTTTCAAACACTGTCGGAGGGATAGGATACTTGCCTGACTCGAACTCTCGTACAGTGTTACTGCAGAGTGTTTGGCTAGGTAGGGTGTCTGGCGCCTCATTGTAGACGCCCTCCAGATAATCAGCGAAGGCCTCCGCTTTTCCCAGATCATCCACCGCGTCAATGCCACGGTGCCTAATCACAGGAATCCGCGTACTACCTCCGCGTACTCGTCTGGCAAGCTTCCACAGCGAGCCGTCGTTCCTACTAACCTTGTTTATATATTCTAGCCAAGTTTGGTTGCGATGATCGCGGATCTTAGTCCTAATCTCCTCCGTCAGTGCATTGATTTGAGCGGATCCCACTTGTGTCCGGTTTCTTTGCCATCTTCTGCGAAAGCGGTTTCTGTATGATATCAGTTCAAGGATTGGTTCAGGGAGGGATTCTGTCCTAGGATGGATAGTAATCCTAGGACACATGGCATCACGGATGCGCTGGATATTAGTCGTTAGTGCTTGGACTTCGTTCTCAAGCTCCTGGATTGTTTCTATCTGCCCTGGTACGACGGTTACCTCGTTTAACCTCGCTCGGAACACCCTCCAATCAACATTCCTGTACGAAATGACGGTGTCACTCGCCATAGAGACCCTATGGTACAGGCCAATCTTGATTGGGAGATGATCCGAGTTTAAGGTATTCAGCTCTTGTAACTGGGTTGTTCTTATCGCTCCCCGGGTGATAGCTACATCCAGGAACGAGTCGTTACGGAGATATGTAGGATTTGGCGTTCGGTGCAAGGACATTTCCAAACAGTTTTCGATCACCCCCTTAAGTAATCTACCCCTGCTGTTAGTTACGCCGCCCCAGTCGGCGTGCGTGGCATTCAAGTCCTCTATCAGCAGGGATACTCTATTTTGCGGTACTAGTGCAAGGATATCGTTTGCCGTGAGGCGGAGAGCCGGAGGTATGTAGCAGCCACATACACGCAGTCCGCTTTCCACTGCAGTGCTGCCAATTGTATTTTCTATACTGCTCACAAAATATAGTCCTGATTACTCACAAATTACTCACAATCCCTTAATTGCCAGATTACTTGAAATTACTCACAATTTCAATACTAAAATACCTAATTATTTAAGAAAAAAATGTATAATATTCCGCTTCGTTTATTTGTTTTGGTGAACTGAGTCACTGAGTGACGGAGTGACCCATGCACCTAATGTCAACATTAATGTATGACGTCATAACTAGTAAGACTTTTAGGCAACAAATACTAATATAAAATAAAAATCGTCCAATTTACGCCCGAAGTTACGATGCGGTACTAGCTATAGTTGCCACCTTTTCGCTATAACAGAACAGGGAGTTCACAAAGATAAGGTATAAAACTTCAAAAACTTGGTAGATCCCCGAAAAAAATGCCGAAATTCCGCGACCATTTGCGCCCTCTATTATTACTAGCGCCAACATCCAAGGCTGCCCGGCAGCAACGATCATAAACAGGAGTATAATCGTTGGCCCGGCGGGATCCTCTATCCAGCGTACAGTGGCTTTATACAGGAATCCAGCGCAACAACTAGTACCCTCTATTTGCCAACAACACTAACAACCGAAAATAACAATTATTCATTTTGTAAGACCAAATACTTTTTCATATTTTCCATCTGACAAAGCAAAAATATTGATAAAAAATTACTAGCCGATTACTCACATTTTACTCACAAATTGGCATTACTCACAATTTCGCTCACACAATTTGAAATTACTCACAAACGTGAGTAATTACTCACAAATTGGCAGCACTGCTTTCCAGTTCAATACTGACGTTCTCAATTGCGGTGCGCACGTTATATACGCGCCGATATCGGATGGTTTTGTGTATGAGACATGCCACGCCTCCTCCGGCTCGATCGGGCCTATCAAATCGCTCGATATTATAGCCCCGAATCTTAAAAGTAAAATTCGGAGCTAAATTCGTTTCATTGAGAAAAACAATTTGAAAGTTGGTAGTATGCATAAAGTTACGAAACTCGCCCATTTTAGACCTAATGCTATTACAATTCCAACTTGCGACTATTAGCATTATATGTCGAAGTTGGCGTATTCATGTGAGAAAAATCGTAGGGAGGCCTGAATTATTTCAGCCTTGTTCCCACGGCATGCTTCTAGCATGCTAGAATAATGTTCTAGAGCCATGAAAAGCTGCTCTAGATTTACTAGGTTGTTAATTTTATCAACGACATTGTTTAGATTTGACATAATGTTCGAGATATTAGAGTTATTGTTATTTATGTTCAAGCTGCGGGCAGTACCACTAACCTGTACATTTTTATTTGTGTGTTGACGAGTCTCGGCGTTCGGTTGTATCTTCCTGGTTCGTAGAGGCGGGAATTGTTCCTGGAAGTCTTCTTCTCGTTGGCAATTGCTTATGCCTTGGCCCCGTGGGCCGTCAGCTACTGTCCTTCCGGGCGGCTGTCTCCAAGCGGGGTTTGCCGGGGGTGGCGCAGGTTTAAACTTCTGCTGCTGGTTTGGCTTATTTTTAGCAGTAGCAGTTTCTATTATTCCAAGTTTATAAATATAAACTGGGCATATCTCGTCGATCGATCGATGGGGGCCGCCGCAGTTTACACACTTGATAAAATCGCATGTGCATTGCGTAATGTCGTGGCCACCGGCGCATTTGCTACATGCTATTCTCCGATTACAGTAGGACTTGGCGTGCCCAAACTGCTGACAGTTTTTGCATTGAAGGATTGGTTTTCCTGAGCGCCTTGCCTCCCATGCAACCCTTACGCACATTAGCGTTCCCACTTCGTTGTTTAATCTGCGAACCGTGTAGTCTGTTCCCATTATAATCAGATACATGGGCGTTCTGGTCTTTCTCATAGTGTAGATATTTTTCGGTATGATGTTGTATTCATCCCTTAGTGCCTCAGTGATCTCCTGGGGTTGTATGTCGCCGTCAAGGCCACGCAGGACGAAGGCCCTGGTTTTCTCCTGCACTTCGGCATAGGAATGGTACTCCGTTTTTTCTAAATCTAAAGTACGTTTTAATGTATGGAGGTCGTTTGCCGAATTGCAATATACAATAATCGAATTCTTTGTGTATTTCAGTTGATATTTTGTGATATGCATATCTTTCAGGTCTTCTCTCAACTGTTTGTGGTCCGCAGGGCGTCCCTTAATGACTACGGGTGGCAAGGGTTGCGATTTTGCTTTAGGGTTTGTTTTACTTCTGCTTATAGTTGCTTTGCGTTTTACTCCAGTAGATGCTGTAGTAGACGCAACGCTTAAGGCATCGTCGTCGTCTTCGGTGTTTGCGTCCTCTAAGGGTTGAAATTGGTTTGAGGTCGCTATTGGGGGTTGCCCCATCTCCAGGTTAACTATTTTAAAGTTTTTTCTAAACGCAAGCTGCTTGAAGGGTGTCTTAAAGACATCCTTCTCTTTAGGAGGTAACAGGGTCGCAGGAGGTGGCGGGGGTGGCGGTGCCATTATTTAAGAGTTTTCAGGGTGCTTTTCGGTCGACGGAGTCTGTTCATTTGCCAAGGTACTATCGAAAGTTTTTTGCTTCGGTTGTCGATCATTAGAGGTCACCTTGGGTTTTTTTGAATGCTCGGGCCCTTGGCAACTAGTCGGACTAGCATTTTTTTGCCAGTGTCGATTTTGGAGCTTACGTTAGGCTTTTTAATCCCCATGGGGTGGGTATCTCTAAAGTGCTGTCTGATTTTCGATGTTAGCTTGAGGGCATCGCTATGAGATAGCTCGCTAATGTTACGAATTTTTTCGAAATCAAGGCGGCATTGTACACAAACTTCGGCGTAACTATTGCATTTGTTAGCCATTTTACGGGTTGACACGTCTGAGAGCTTTCTCTCCAGGAGCGATTCCATAGAAATGTTCGAAAGCGTATCGTCATCTTCCGTTTGGTCTCCCATGACGGGGGCAGTTGCCGGGGTTACGTCCCCGGCGACTAGAAAAACGTTAGCACTTAGCTTATTATGGCCTTTACTAATTACCTGTGCGGTAAGAAGCAGTCCTATGCAATATAATAAGGATCGGGCGATCGTGATTATAAAATCCGCAGAGCTCAATTCGCTAGGAACTCCAACTAGTCTTGTATGATACGCGATCAAATCAAGAGTCAGAAACGTCATGGTTGGCCATTGTTGGATTCCCTCGCTTAGTTCCCGAGCAGCGTCGCCATCGCATTCGCAGAGCAGATGCTCTACTGTTTCATCCTCCTGTTCACAGATCAGAGTTGTCTCGCATAATCTCTTTATGTATAGATGCTTTCTTAGCTGGCAGTGACCAGGTATGCCTTTGCTGCAGACTCGTTTGGGTAGCTTAGTAGATCTCTGGCAAGTCGATAGCTAGCTGTTTCGTCCCGTCTTCATGACTGATATTTTTTTATCATATTATGTATCAACGTCGCGATAGGTAGGTTTGAAGGGCACTCCCATAATGTTTGAACTCACTGCCTTCCTAGCCAGTTTATTCGCTAATTTGTTGCCCTCGCACTGTGCATGTGCTTTAACCCAGCACACAAGAATTCTGTTTTTGCAGGCGGCGTCCTCCAGTGAATTGTGGCATTCTAGTACTGACCTGGCTGTGAGTTTGTAACTTTTCAGGCCAGTAGTGCTTGTCTATGGTCCCTGTAGATTTTAATAGTCTTATCCTCAGTATTCTTGCGAACAATATCTTTTACGGCTATGGATATAGCAGCAAGTTCAGACTGAACTATGCTTGCGTGTACCTCCATAGACCATTTGAGTTCAATTCGCAAGCTTCGGGAGTAAATTTCACAGCCTGCTCCTTCCTTGTTTTTTGAGCCATCCACGAAACTGTTAACAGCATCTTCGGTTATAGCCTCATTTTGTTTTATTTGAATATCGCAGAGTTTGTCGATGACAAACTTGGGAGGTATGCTGCCTGTTCTAACCTGCAGTAGTGCCAGTTTTCCAACTGCGTCTTCCCACAGGCAGCGTCTAGTCTCTCCACATTTTACGCTGGGTTGCGCACCAACGACTCTGAGCCTTAACAAAGCAGTCAGAGCCAACTCCTTTAGATAAATATATAGGGGCGGCTGTTCATAAAAAATGTATGCTTTCTTTAGTCTTCATTCCAAAAATTAAGATTCCAGGTTAATTGAGCATCGAAAGTGACCCCAAGGTATTTAACCTCAAGCCCAAAATGTAGGTGTGTGTTAAGGAGAGTTGGAGGCTGTAGTGAATTCGTCCTCCTTTTTACCGGTGAAGGAGTTTACAGACACGAAGTGCTCCCTACACCACTCTCCGACTAAGCAAAGGGTGCCCTGCATTCGATTGCACAGGACTCCTGTCGAACTTTCCGTTAAGCAGTTTTGTAAGATCATCTGCATATGCATTGGTATAGATTCCGTTTTAGTTGAGGCAATGGAGAAGGCTGTCGAGAACAAGGTACCATAGCAGTGGCGATAGAAGGCATCCCTGCGGCCAGCTCTGGCAACAGTGCCTCTAACTACAGTGCCTCTAACTACAGTATCTCTCACCTTTATTTGCACGCATCACTTTTAGAGTATGTTGAAAATCTAGCCAATGACAGCAGGAGGAGCGTCCCCGTTTGTTAAGACTGCATTGATTTCCCAAAGATGGTTTTATCAAAGACATCGTCAATATCAATAAATACACCTATTGTCCAGCGATCCCTCGATCCGGCTCACTTCTGAATGCAAGACAGTATCGGTTGATCTTCTTGAAGTGTACGCATATTGGTTGGGATGCAGCGGTTCGTTGACCAGTACGCAGTCCCTCAAGTATCGCTCACACAACCTCTCCATAGTTTTCATAACAATAATGTTAGGCTGATTGGTCGGTAGGCTTTGGGGACAGTATAATCCATCCTTCCTGGTTTTGATATGAACACAACTCTTAATTCTCTGCATGACTTCGGCATGTAGCGCACTACAAGAAATGCCCAGAACACCTTTATTTTATCTTGAGCTAAGTTCAAAAGTTAACCAGCCATGATATGACATGTTGACCTTGTCAGAAACATGCCAGTTTGTCACTGATTGTGATATGCCCGCCGAGGCGAGTATTATATCGGTTATGGTTTGACTCCTGGAGGTAATAAAGGTTGGTGCAATACCTTTGTTTAGAATGTTGAGGTTGCTACCTGTAATGTAATCATAGTGTGACTTACCTCTCGCATTGTTGCCTTCGTTGCACCAGGTCACATGGTGTGCATTAGCGTCACAGCCTAAATTGACCTCCCGTTTGTAGTTTTTGCAGTGTGCTATCAGGTCATACATTTCCCTTGTGGGAGGTAGTGTTGCCGGGTCTTGGGGAGGTACACTGCAGCTAAGGTTACAAAGTTAGTTTTGCCTGCCAATACATACTCTATCTTCACGGTCGTTAGATCAGAAGTGGACAAGTGATAAAAAGTTTAACCTTTAGTATTCTGAGGTACATATATTGCAGCTATTTTGGGTAAGCTAAAAATTCGCCAACTTGGTCTAGTTAGTTCAGTTATCCTGGAGTTCAAGGCCAGTGCATTCTGCATTTCGTTTAGGTGACGGCAAAGTACTTCCGTCACAGCCCGGCTCTGATGCAAATTATACTGGACTGTGCTCATTGAACCCGCCATTGGGCTGTTTTTAGGGGTTGGGATGATGAACCCTTTCTTTTGCCTGCTCAGGGCTATCTATTTCGATGTACTCCTTCAGGAGGGCATCCCCGTCTACCGGGACAGCGGCATCAGTTGCTGCCGACTGCTCAGGTCCTCCAACTTCAGTTTCAATAGCTAGTTTACTGATCTTGGGGCCCTTTTCAGAAGGTGCCCCGTCTACGCTTGATTTTTCAGGCCTTACTCTAAGTACGAGGGAAGTGAAGATGTAACTGAACCGATTTCGACCTTCGAGTGGTCATGTCCTCGTCTCCGACACCGAAGACGTCGTTCGCGTGGATCGACTGCCAAGGCTGACGAGGGCATCTCTCTAGATTCCCCTAGGGGCAAGCGCTGCCCAAGGGGAGAAGGAGATCGTGCTTCGTCGCCTCGCAGGATGAAACCCAGCGCTAAACATCGGCAGGTGGTGCCTCTTCCGGAAGTCGTGCAAGCACAGGAAAAGTTGTTTCTGGACGTGTAATGAACGATATTTTTCATAATACCTCTATGAAATCAAGACATAAACATAAAATTATAATAATTTTACGTATTCAAAATCATGTAAAATGTAAGCAAACGTCAAA
>JAEQML010055709.1:0-35498 GCA_016904865.1 Pissodes strobi
GTTTAATTTACATGACGCACCTTTCCCTCAAATTTCCCTAATTGTGTTTAGTCGAAGCGCAATCCGAATAATTAAAAATTGTGCAAGATATAATAATAACACAAGGTATTAATTTTCTTTTTAATTTATTTTGACGATCATTGGCAAAATAAAGACAAAGCACAATTTTACTTATCTGATTCAACTATGTTGAACAGGCCCGGGTACGTTATACTACAGTGTATATCCAGGTTGAATAATGGTTATGCAATTGCTGTATTAACGGTATACAGGCCCTAATATGAAAGCAGGATAAAATATGCGTACGGATAGATATATTACAAAAACTTAAATTAATATGATTATTTAATAATCAGTATACAGTAATTGTATAATCGTCATAGTTTAGCGATATTACTTTCAGAAAAACCGATTGTATATTGGCCAAAAACAGTTAATTTGTCACAAATAGTATACAAGTTTTGTATTATGGTCATTCGATTTTTGCATAGTGGCTAATGTTTTTTCTCTCAGTGTAGTCACGCTACGTCTGATAGACTCCGCTCTTCTATAATCATCGGCAATTTCTGTATCCTTTTGTTGCGAGCATCACGCGTTCATGTAACATTCTGAATTAATATTGTATGTGAATGTAGAGGATTGTGATCTCCAATTTTTCAGAACGTTCATCTGGAGTATGCATATACGCCTTTTTATGGCCGTGATACACACACTAAAAGGAGAGCCTAAGACACTCGACGAGCGATGTGTGTGTGAAAATGTTTATTGACACGGTTCTTGAATAGCTGTAGGTTTTAATTAGGGGGAAAAAGATGTCCTGGGAGTGAGTTCCAGTGATGCAGTGATGCAGTGCACCAGACAAAAAAGTCCCTGTAGAGTGATATTCTATCTATATCTATTCATTCGAAAGATTTTACTTTAAACAAAAATCATGAATTCTTTCCAAACACATACCTAATATCAAATTGTAGGTATATATCACCTCAAAAAGGCATCAATTATTTACCTAAAATCACCCCACTAACCTAACAGACAACTAATTACACGATATGACATCAGTCTTGTCATCTTGTCAAAGTCAATTCATAACTTAACAAAGTGCACGAGCTTTTTAATGTTTAATTTTTATTAACCATTCAGATTTGTTCCTCAAAACGTCGACTGTGTCCTAGTTCTTTTAGGGTTTTTGGGCTTCATTGGGGTGACCAAACTAGTGCTTGTGCTGTTTCCACCCTGACTCCCAAGCCGAAGCGTCCCTATTTTTCAAAAAGCGTACAAATGAAGTGGATTAAAGGGCAAACATTTGTAAGATAAACTTGAATCATCCACAACAATATAGAACATATCTGCAATGGAGTCGAATGTTTATTCAGATTTCATCACACTGCTACTTAACAAAACATTCTCAAATCGACGAAGAAGCATACTGATATTTCCACTTTTCAGTCCACATAAAGCTTTATGAACTCTTAGCACTACCAGAATGCAACGTTACACGCTTCTTTTACCAACATTTCAATATGATATACAATAAATGCCGATTTTCTTTCACGACTATACTCGACGCGCCGAACAGATTCACCAAACACGGAAAACACTGATACAATAATTCTTCTTATTTTATGATTCCATTGATTCCAAACATAGGAACTTTGATTAACACACTCTATTTCCATTTTTTGTATTATGGATAGGAAAAATCGAAATGAAAAACGAAACATTGGGTCGATTCAATCATAAAATAAGACGAATTGTTTCCGCGATTGGTGAATCTGTTCGGCGCGTCGAGTATACCTCTGAACTCTATCAATTACAAGCACATACATTTCTGAACAGACCAAAAATGGTACTAAATTACAACCATGTTTAGATGCTCTTCAAACTGGCCAGATAATGGCTCCTTCTTTGCGATTTAACACTTCACAAATAAAATTTTCTTTACAACAAGGTTGCATTATCCGAGGTATTCGAGTGGCTGTACCAAAAGTATTACAATCTACGATTCTAAGAGAATTACATATACTTGACTCATACTTATTGGTATTTATTAAAGAGTTTAGCGCGAAGCTACTGCTGGTGAGGAAATATAGATAAAGACATAGAAATTCTTGTGAAGAGCTGCGATGAATGTTCTGGGTTACAAAACAATCCCACGTCTGCTCCGCTACATGCATGGGAAGGACTAAGTTATTGGTTTCAAAGAGTTTATGTCGATTTTGCTGGCTCAATTTATTGTTATTATTATTTTATACTTATGGACGCTTATTCTTGTTGGTTAGAGGTTTACGCGACTAGTGGTATGACTTCAAAAACAACTATGAAGATTTGCCGAAAAATATTTTCCAGATTTGATATTCTTCACTACCAGACAGTCTATATTGGTATCCGATAATGATGGACAGTTCTTGTTAAGCGGGTTTCAAATATTTTTGAAATTTAATGGTATTCAACTTAGATTAGCGGCTCTTTATCATCAGTTAACGAATGGTTTAGCAGAGAGATTTGTACAAACTTTAAAGCAGTCTATAAGGGTTCTTGAGCCGTCACCATTAGATGGGGATAGAGAATGATGTAGAATATTGTTACGATATCGTACAACATCGTACTAACATGGTAACTCCTTCAATGTTAATGTTTAAGAGACATATAAAAACACGACTAGATTTAATAAAACCGAATGATGATACATATTTGCAAAAATGTACTTTAGTACTTAATAAAACCTTTCATCTTATTCTTCGAGAGAAAAGTGGTTTAATGGACAGGTTATAAAGATACTAGGTAAACTACAATATCTTATAGGGTTGGATGATAGTAGAGTCTGGAAAAGACATATAGACAAAGTAAGGTCAGTCGGCTTGCTGTTTGTTCTCCCATTATTCTTAGATTAGCTAATATTATACTGAAGCCGAAAGGTATGCTTGCTGGATTATTTATATTGTCTAGTGCGATTTATCGTTTGTATATGTATTATTGAAATGAAGAATATTGCTAAATTTACCGAGACGTGCAACCCAAAATAATTGACCGCAGCCTGTGCGCTAAAAAAGCCATAAAATAGCTGAAAGATCTGGTGATACTGCTCAATCACGATTAATACCAGAAGACACAAGACACATTGTCGGGAGTGCAAAACCAAGAAGAGATTTCGGTTTTATTGCCAGAAGTGCATACATTTTGTTTTAACAGAAGTTTTATGCAAAATTACTAAAGCTCGGGTTAAAATGTATTTTGTTCATCTCTTTTTAGAACTATTAAAGTAAATGAAATAGCATTTCTATAGGGGAAGGAGGGGCATGACCGCACACCTAAGGAAAAATTGAAATCATAAAACTAGTAATACATTTTGGTTTTGCTTTTTTGCTGGAATATATTTTGCAATACCTTATAGTAGGACGTAATGTAGAAAAATATGAACTTAATACATTTTGTAATAATTTAAAAAATAATAAAAAGTATGCAAAATCCGGTTGTACCCCATACCATGGGACATAACCGCTTTTGTCCCCATTGGGGGCAAAATCGCATATTCGACTCATTAGACATAAATCGCCTATCACATTCAAAACTGTTGAGTTCCTCTAAAAGTCAACCTGTGCAAGCCTTCATGTGCCCAATTGTTACATTTTGTGCACTTAATTCATTGATCCGTCTCACATGTATTTTTCTTGACAATAAAAGCAAATTGTTTGGGATGTTGCTTTTGATGGTGCAAAGTCTGTCTCTGTAAAGACATACCGGTTTGTCGGGAGCTCCATTTAAAAGTTCGCTCTTCGTTCTGACTCTCGGGAACACAAGAAGCGGAGGAATATAGTGTCCTGCAGCAGACATGCATAGCTCTTCTGTCACTAGCTGACCCCTCTCAGCTGAAGTTAGGGGGGCAACTTGCCTTCTGTTTTTTAAGGTAATAAACTTTGATTGAGATTTCAGTACGGTGGTAAGTGCAACTTCATCAACATTGTAAATGTTACTCGCTTGAAACTGATGTCGATCCATAAAACTTTCCAGCAAATTGAAAAATTTACCCACAAAAACTTCATTAAATTCCATTGCTCGTGCAGCAGAACTTGCTTCTGGTTTCCTTAATGACAAATCTGGATACCTTGAATGAAAACCTTTTAACCAGTCTAAACTCGCAAGGTGTTTTTGAGTATTAAAGTTGTGCTGCCATTTATTTCTTGTGGTTAACTGATAAGCCAGTCGTCTTAATTATGTCGTTGTTGAGCCAAAAAGTAGCAATTCCATATCTTTGACATAACCCACCAACTCGTCTTCTTGCTTTTTTGTAAAGATAACACTTAAAATGACTCATTCCTAAAAAAAATAAAGATAGATTAGTCTCCTAAAGTTAATTTTATCAAATTTGGTAAACAAGTAAGTAAAACAAAAAATAGGTAACCTATTATTGCAGCATCATCGACTGAACCATCAGATTTTTGTTTTTTTTTTCTCAATCCACCAATGTAGATCGAGGCACACCGAACTAGTTAGCAGCTTTCTGATACCCAATTGTTCCAGATATAACTGCTTCAATGGCATTCTGCATATACTCGGCGTCCAACCTTGGCGTTCCGTTTTTCTTTTATGTTTTCTCGCCATTTCTTCTAAAACAAACGTAATAATTAATCGAGGGGCAAAACCGACTGTGCGTGGGGGAAAACCGGACAGCATCCGGATTTGCCTCGTCCGATTTTGTCCCCAAGGTAGATTAGGTATAGTAAACAACCAAAAATAGAAAGTCCTAGAATCACACCTAAGGCACATATTGCCCATAAACAAATACGAAAGCTTTGTCGGAATGTTTGATGTTCGTTGGCGACAGAAACATACATTTAGCGTAGAACAGCCAGAACTGATTTTGAATATGCTCTAGTATAATAATAATTGTGCCCCCTACCACCTCGCACATGTGGATGAGGAAGGAGCTAGGGATCGGCAAGACAAGAAATCTTGTCTTGGCAAGCAATTTCTTGTCTTGTCTTGAAATATTTTCAAGAAATAAAAAAAAATCATGTCTCGACCATTTCTTGAGAGTTGGTGTCTTGTCTTGACTCAAGAAATCTTGAAATTTCTTGATATCTTGACAAAAGGAGAACCCCCGTTTAAAAGTAGAGGTAAGATTGGCTGATGTGATATTTATGCTTTATGCGTAGAATCGAGGTTCAGGCGCCCAGGGCCAGGGTAGTATTATTTTACAGTTCGTTGCTTCATATGCGTTGTTTACGTAGCGAAATTTACGCCACTGAAGTAGACCCGCTTTGCAAAGTTCGTTTCGATTCTAATATCTTAAGCCATAACATATCCGAAAGTGATAAAAAAATCCTATGAAAATAAAGTCATTAAGCATTAAAAAATTATCGAATTTAATTTGGCCCCCAAGACATTTACCAAAATTAAAATATCAATTTCAATTTTGTTTGTATATGCCTGTTTTTTTCATGGTCAATATTCCGAACCCTTTCCAATCTTTCTTGCATATTTTTACATCTTCATTTCATGCGGTGGATTTTTGCAAGGACCTGAAACATTAGTTTAAAAAAATACCCCCTTTTCTGTGCGCCATTGAAGTAGACCCGCTTTGCAAAGTACTTTTTGATCCCAATACCTTAAGCCATAACATATCCAAAAATGATAAAAAAATCCTTTGAAAATAAAGAACTACATACAGCGTCAAAAGTCTTAGAGCCCCAACTACTTTTCTCATAAGACACGATACAAGCATGTCTGCCTGAAAACATTAATATCTACTTTAATAAATAGTCAAACAAAGTGATTCAAAAAAGGAAATGGTAATATAAGATGAAGCTACAAATGTATTATAAAGTGAATCTACTGCCGTAACCAGTGGACTATATGCAGAGTGTTGAGAGTTTTTTTGAGAGTAAAGCTTTACTGAGGCCTTAGGGTGGATAACTTTGCCAATGAATTGTCTATAATGTAATACCAAAAAATTTAAGTCAAAATTGAAGATTTTTTTTTATACCGAGTGAATTCAAAATTTAGGATTTCTCAGAAAATTCTTAACACTGTACCTACATAGTACACTGGTTACAGCAGTACATTAATTTTGAAGATTCTTTTTGGCAATTTATTTTTTTAATCACTTTGTTTGCTTTTTTAGTAAACTAGATATGCGTGTTTTCAGGCGGACATGTTTGCATTGCCTCTTATGAGGAAAGTAGTTGGGGGTCCAAGACTTTTGAAATGGTGTGAAGGTTCCAATTTAACTTGGCGAATACACGTCAACTTCCGACATCCGGCAAAGTGCATTATATATATGTTTTTTGTTCATCTGTTAAAAATGTTGCAGTGCTTTGTTTTTTTTCCAATAAACCAGCAAACAAATTAGTTTTTTTTTATAATTCTAGGTTTTCAAGAGATTTCAAGATTTTCTTGATTTCTTTCCAAGAAATCTTGATCTTGAGAAGTAATTTCTTGTCTTGTCTTGAAAAACAAGGATCATTTCTTGTCTTGATCTTGTCTAGAAATCAAGACAAGATCAAGAACTTTTCAAGAAAATGATGACCTTTAGGAGGAGCCTCGCATATATTGTATCCGCGCGGCGGCATCGTCATTCGGTTCTGTTTATGGGTAATTTGTGCCTAAGACTTTTTTAAGAAGCATAAAAGTTAGTCTGCGGCAAATGCCATCCAAAAAAATTAAAAGTAATACACATAGTAAAGTATTGACTAACCGGGATAGTGCCGACGGATGGCACTTTTAGGAAGTAGAGGGAGTATGTGGTTTTACTCCGCTATGCGGTTATGCCCGTCCTTCCCCTGTAGTATAGTGACTTGTCGTCCAAAAATAGCTTGATATTTCGGTTTTTGAGTAAAAGAACATCCTTTCTAGAGTGAATAGAGTATGTCAACATTAGTCGATTATTGAACAGACCCATCTCAAAAATTCATGCTGGCCCCTCCCCCATCACCTCCCTCAAATTTGATAAGTGGATTGTTTTAGTTTTATTGTTTTAAAAACAAAAAAAAAGTAGGAGATACAAAAATTTTAACTTACAGTTTTCTCTCTCGATTGGTATATTGCCTTTTCTTCTTATCTTTTAAAATAAAGCCACCAGTGGCGTAAAAAAGAGTGGCTGAATAAATGGAATGCCTAAAAAATAATATTATTGGTTACATTCTTTTACTTGAGGCTCTCATACTTCGGTTTTTGAGTAAAATCACATTCTGAACCAGTAGAGGGTGTCAACATTAGTACATTTTTGAACAGACCCATCTCAAAAAATCATACTGACCCCACTCCACCCGCTCAAATTTGATAAGTGGTTTGTTTTAGTTTTTATTGTTTTTCTCAAAGGCGGTAATATAGATATAAATAAAATAAATATATAGATAGAATATTCTGCATAATGTCTCTGATCTTAGTTTTCATTATGATCTATAAGGCCCCAGGAGAACAAAAACTGGCGGGGGCAATCACGAATACACATGTTGATCAATATTTTTAAAACCCCTTAAGAACAAGAAAAATAGAAGACATACAAACTTTTGATTAGAGTTTTCTTCTAACGGTTTCTATTCCGGCATAAGCACAAAATCACCCACTCAGTATAAAAGAGTCTGTCTATATCCTTTCACGTAGCGGCCGCGCAACGGCAACAATCAATGCAGCAGTCAATTGTTTAACGGGACTTACCGTATTATCATCGGGCAGATAGTATCAAACCAAATCTGATTTAATTAGTTGCCTTGGTAACTATATATCAAGTGTAGATGAACCTACCGGTGTTGATGCTGTTCTCGTAGATGGGGCTGCTCTTGTGCACATACTTCAGCCCAAAGCTTGTTCGAATTTTAGCCAATATTTATCAAACGTTATAAAACCTTAGTTGCTAAATATTTTAGGGTGGGTAAAAAGATTAGATATAATATGGGATACTTATCTACCAAACAGTTTAAAGGAAAAAATAAGAGAATGCAGAGGAAAGGGCAATCGAAAGCTAGTTAGGGACACTACAGCCATTCCAAATAACTGGTACGATTTTTTAAGGGTGACAGAAAACAAAAGAGAATTATTTGATCTAAAAATTGTCACAAAATCTGTCGATACTGATGTTTTAGCACTCGCAATTTTTTACCAGTATCAAAATAAAAATCAAAACGTATGCTGCTAACAAAATTAATTAGAAAAGTGTGGCTCTCCCTTTTTCTCACTCATTTATAGGTTGCGACACCACCTCTTTATTTTTGGAAAGGGAAAAAAGAAGTTCTGGTCTGGGAAGCTTGGAAATCTTTTGCGGAGATTACACCTACGTTCATTGATTTAGTGCTGAATCCAAAAGAACTTACATCGGAACAAATGAATATTATTTCAGAATTTGTTATAATAACGTACGATAAACATTCGGAAACCAAAGATATTGATGTCTGCCGAATGAAACTTTTTGCTCAAAAAAACCGAACCGTTGAGAATTTACTTGTGGTCCAAAATGCAAATGGTGTTTTAAAAACTTAAAATGTACTATGCTATCCTTGTGTGTAGAATGTTGCAACTAATTTAGGTTACACTAGTTTTTTTTATACTTTTAGTTTTAACGGTTTCTAGTGCCTTTGAAATTAAAAATTGTTAAAATATTGACTTATTTATTTTCATTACTTACTAAGATGCTCCTGATTATTATTATATTTTAATTTGTACGCGCACGTATACAAAACAATAAATAGATCATATTTTAGAGGAATATTACCAAAAATATTAATTTTTAGGCATTCCTCTTACTACGCTAATTTTTTTGTACTCCACTAGTGGCTTTGTTTTAAAAGATAAGGAGAAAAATGTTATATATCAATCGATAGAGAAAACCCTAATCTATAATTATTGTATCTTCTTTTTGTTTGTAAGCGGTTTTAAAGATATTGATCAACATGTATCTTTGTGATTAGCCCCCACCCTTTTTTTCTTCTTCTGTGGCATTACCTAAAAAACATAAAGAAAAATGAGGTCATAGTCATTATGCAGAAGTTCGTGCTCTATCGAATGACACTAAAACGACTACTTTATCTCTTACCGCTTTTCAGAAAAACAACAGAAACTAAAACAATCCACTTAACAAATTTGAGGGGGGTGGAGGGGGGGTGGGTCATCCTAACTTTTTGAGATGGGTGTCTTTAAAAATTTGCTAATGTTGACTGACTCGACCCACTTTAGAAAGGATTTGCTTTTACTCAAAAATCGGAATATGGAACCCTGAAGTCACTACTCATACTACTATTGCTATCAAGAAATGAGAGCTTTTTCATGAATCTGTTGTTTGTTTACTACATTTATGCTATAAATAATGATGAGGATGAAGATATGCGCCGTGAACATTTGGAGTTTCACCGACTACGCGCCACTCGCCTATTTTGAGCACCAGGTGCAGGATTAATAACAACTGAAAATTAGACAGGATAAAAGGGAATTCAGTACTTAATGCAAAATTCACCCATAGAATATCGGATGGGTATCGCCCCCATGGTTTGTGGCATATGTCCTATATTTGTATAGTCGAATAAACTCTAATAATGGAGAAGATTTGGCCATTAAATCCACACAAATAGGTGAAATACATATTAAATTCAGAGGATATATACGTATTTTAGATTACCTTCAATGAGCAGCTATTATTTTCAGTAAACATCGTTTAAATTTATTCGAATATTTGGCATTCTTATTTATTTTGTTAGATATATAGGAGTATGAGCAGCCATCCAATTTATAAACAAACAATAATTATATTACGTAATGTTATATAAGGAATAATTTTTTCATATTCATGTTTCTGAAACATGTATTGTATTAAACATCAATCTTGATCAAAGAACATCTGTTATGATATATTATGATTTGATATTTAATTGTATCTCGATCCATAGTTTTCAAGTGGAGGGCATTTACCACCCGAATTTTAGTATCACATCATCAAAAATATCATATATTTGTCTTATTATTCCATTGAGTAATTTCGGTGGCTGGGTTCAACCTAGCTGAAAAATATTCCTTATCAACATATTTGTTAAGATTATATTGTTATTCTTATATAGCAAAGCCTTCTGCAAATAGACATTCATGATATTGTAAAACCAACGTATAATACAAACTCATTCTGTCATCAGCTTCATTCAAATTGATCTAATGCAGTTTTGGTCTTCGACTTTATAAAAGAATAGTAGGCTCCACTAAAATCAATAACAGTGAGCAATGAATGCTATGATTATGATGTGCATACGTACATTTGATTACTTGTTTGTTAGTGTAAATAGTAGTATTTTAAAAGATTAAATATTTTAAAGAATTCGTCATAAAATGATAGTTAAAAAATATAAGAGTCACTGTGAGGGTCAAAGCTGATAAAAAATGGTGACTTCGGAATTATGTAAGAATGCTTACAAATTTACATAAGAAAAATCAATAGAATTTGATTTTGATTAGTTCAAAATCTGCCTCTGGCACCTTTCAGAGGGCGATACACCTTCTCCAGAAAAGTATCTGGGCAACACCACTGACTTAGTGCAATAACCATTAAAATATCGCTAATTCCAGAAACATGTGAAATAAATAAGTCTGCGAACATGTAAAAGTATATTATGTTAGTATAATCTGGTTTGATTATAAAGTTAATCTGATGCCGGAACTCATAAAAATAGATCTGTATACAGATTTAATTTTCAAATTCAATGCATTGAGATTAAAATCACATGGTGTTATATTATACACGGTACTTATTTAATACATTTTTGACAACTATCCCATCATAAGTACACTGCTTTAAGATTATAAATGAATGTAAATACTTATTTTTAAAATTTCTTAATACCTTAGATAAATAATTGTGGTATTGCAAAGGCGATTTGAAAGAAATCTTTGTTTCAATCACTTTGCAAATATATGTTTCTTTAATTTGAGATATTTAGTACTCTGGTTCCAAAACTTCATATTTTTCATACAAATAATCTTCTTTGACATTTTTCAATATTTTGTACGGTGTAATTCCAATTTGGTAATGAAATGTATTTACACAGTTTCTAGTTTGATATCACAATTTATTTTATTAGTTGGCCATGAAAACTATTTTGTGTTATCTTCCAATTAGTTTCTATGACTGACAATTTGACAGTTGGCAAATACTGATCTGTAAGAACCGAATTTTATGCATTTGCATACATATGCCTTTTTGCATATTATTGTGTTTTTGAGGGAGAAATGTATATTTTAACAACTATTGCATATGCAAGCATATTTTGGGATTTTGGTGCTATTTTCTTACGTTTTATGGCCTCCGCCATCGCGCCGCCTGAACGGTTCGGCGCTTGAGCCCCTGAAGTTGATTTAGATTGGGATTTCCCTAAGAGGACAATAAATAGGCAAATAAAGTAATAAAATACAAAAAATAATAAACTATTCTTCTATTGAGAAATTGCATTAGCCTGTGCGTTTTTTGGATAGATGTTTTAACTAGAAATTCTTTTCCTACTTCTTAGACCTTCTATAAACCACTTATTTGTTCACATTTGTTACAATTTACCAGTATTATTGAGGTTGTCATTTGTCGTAGCCACAGTATTGTACGCCCAAACAAAGTGAAAGTAAAAAACGAAAGTGGCGATTGTGTCTAAAATACGATGTACTTCGTGGATTAATCATTATCTAGAACTCTTTTGGATGGCGATCATGTTTTTTGCAAGCCTTGTTCAAAAGTTGTTTCCTGCTCGAAGAAATTCCAAATCTACCAACAAATTAAGACGTGGTCTCACATCGCTAAGCTTAGCAAGATGAAGTCCAGTCACATTCAGTTAACGTTGACACAGTCATTTGAGATGCTAGTAAGAATTTAACGAATATCTGTGATATACGTTTTTGGCTGCTAATAATCCTTTAAATAAGCTGACCAACCTGCAAGTAAAGGCTGTCTGGAAAAAAATTCAAAATTTAGTGCTGCATCAGATGAATCAACATTAAGAAAAAAGTCGTTGGAAAGCCGTTTGGTATACCGTGCGAGATGAAATAAAGGACTAAATTGGAGATGACAATATGTATATTGTTGTCGACGAAACAACTGCCTCGTATGGTCGTTACCTAGTTAATTTAATGATAGTGTTACGTTTTTCCCGTGGGTTCTTGACAGAATTACCACTTTGCTATTTTCAACTAATACGTTCTTTATTCACTACCACTGTATACAATTTAACTGACTAAACTCGTCTTATAACTTTACCACTAATATCTATTCAACACTCAATGATTAACTGAACTAACTGACTAACCGACTGACTGACTAACGTTCGCCTTTGGTCTGCTTATATATAATCTCAAATCTATCACGAATATTCGGGAAGTATTTCGAGGCCACTCTATATGATCTCGACGAGGCCATCGAGATAATTCCCGCGACCCCGAAACTTCGCGGCCGGCCGGGCGATGATTCATACAGACAGAGAAGCGAGGGGCACGGCGCGGCGGCTAGTTCTATAGGGTAGCACAAAAACGTTCGGATGGTGGTTAGGCTAGCCGTAACATTGCTTCCCTCCTTAATTCTGATCGTCCCGATCAGCTACTTCATGTTCGTGATATGCTTCCAACCTGTCGATGTGGACAACTTTCAGTTTGCTTCTGGGGCTACGCTGAATTCTATACACAACGTCATTAATTCTTTTGATGACCTTATAGGGTCCTTCCCATACTGGTGTTAGCTTGGGAGATCTTCCTGTCTTCCTTTGCGGATTATATAACCAGACTTTATCGTTCATCCGAAATACCCTAGAGTTAGCTTGCAGATTATATCGAGCCTTCATTCGGTCACCGGCGAGACGTTCAAGCGGTAGTCCCACATCATTCTGTTTCATCTTCCCACTGGATCTTGTCTGGGGTCCTTGACTTGAGGCACAGGTTGAGCACTGCTGGCACCATGATTTCCCATCCTGGCAGTAGTTGACCCAGTAAAATCTATCGCGGATCTTGTCAATCATTCCGTTAACTCCGAGATGAGCACCAAACTTTCTATTATGTACTTCGTCCAGAACTTCCGATACCTTCTTCCTTGGTGCCACTAACTGCGTCTTCACTACTTTGCCATCGGCGCTTTCCCAGGCTCGTTTAAGGAGTCCATTTTCAACTACCAGGGAGTCCCACTGAGCCCACAGAGATTTAAAAGTAGATCCCTTAGTTGAAATATCTCTCCAGCTTGGTCTTGGTTTACGTTCTTCCTTAGCTTTTAGTAGCAGTGCTATTTCATTATCCTCAAGCTGATCTTTCTTTAGTTGCTCTGTGGTCCACTGCTGATCAACCTTAAACTTGATTCGCCTAATGGGAGTGATTCCTTCTCGTTGGTCAATTCTTTGGCGATGTTTATAATTTTCCTCACATGACCTTCTGGAAAAGCATCTGTATTACTATGCCATCTTCCTTCCCTGTGCTTAGCCTTAAAGTTATATTGTCTCAACTCTTCCTGACTTGGCTTTGAACTGCTGTTGTCTCTGGATGGAGCTGTAGGTCGTAGTTGTACTGGACAGTCTCTCTTAAAATGCCCAATGTTGCCACATATATAGCACTGATTTGGAACATCTCGGTTACGTGGCCTGTCTTCTAGTGGCTCCCGGAATCTTTGTACTTGACAGTCTCTTTTGAAATGTCCAGTCCTGCCGCATCTATAGCACTGATTTATAGCCTTTCGATTACATGGTCTAACTTCTGTTGGCTCCCGGAATATCCGTACTCGACAGTCCCTTCTGAAATGTCCAGTCTTTCCACATCTATAACACTGATTTGATGTATTTCGGTTATGTGGCCTATCTTCTATTGGCTCCTGGAATCTTTGTACTCGACAGTCCCTTTTGAAGTGTCCAGTCTTGCCACATCTATAGCACTGATTACGGTTGTATGGCCTAACTTCTAGTGACTCCCGGAATCTCACCGTGGCCTGAAGAACTTCGGTTAATTTCTTCAAAATATCGCCCATTTCAGTTAGTTTACAACTGTTCGCCAAATTTTCTTCCTTGATGGATACGTCCCTGATTGCTGGCTTAGAGATGTTACAGGCCGCCTCGATTTCCAGAGCTCTACCCAAAACTTCACGGCTGCTATCAAATTTGGCTAGACGTAACATCTTCTGAGTTTCTGGATCTCTGACACCATCCACCAAATATTCAGCAACAATTTCCTCTTGAGATTCTTCCGTTGCTTCCGGATAGGCCAACTGAACGAGACGTCTGACGTCTGCCTCAAACTCTTGCAGGTTTTCACCAGGCTTCTGATGTCAAGACTTAACTTGTGCCTGATACAGTTGTCTTCTATGTTGATCTCCAAGTCGGCTCTCCAGGGCAGCTGCAAGTATGTAATATTTCCCCTGTTGGCTGATGGGAATAGTCTGTAATAGTTCCAGGGAAGACCCACGAAGCGCTACCACTAGTGATGTAGCCATTTCTTCGTTATTCCAACCGTTGGCAACAGCAGCGGCTTCAAATTGCCTTCTGTACATTGTCCAGGGTGTTTGACCGTCATACGTTGGAGGTTTGATGTTATGCCCTATGGCGAATACCCTCTCGGTGGGTCCTTGATTTTTTCGTCTGCTAAATTCTGCTTGTAGATTCCTCATTTCTTGCTGTACATTTCCTACTTCTTTTTGTACACTCCCAACTTCTTTTTGTACATGTCTAACTTCTATTTGTACATTTCCAACTTCTTTTTGTATATTACCTATTTTTTTTTTCAAATTTCTCATTTTGCCCGTCCAATATCTTCTGTTATTTTCCTTGCTCGCCTACAACTTCATCCAGCATCCATTTCTGAAGCCGGTCGTCCTGTTCTTTTTGCCTTTTGTGTTCCTGGTCTTTTAAAATTTTATGAAGCCGGTCCTGTTCTGATTGCCTTCTACGTTCCTCCTCTTCCCGATCCACTTGCCTTCTACGTTCCTCCTCTTCCCGCCCGCTCCACTTGCCTGCTACGTTCATCTTCTTCCCGATCCGCTCGCCTCTCAGCATTTAAATTATCCATGAAATCGGCCAACATTTTATTTATTTGCTCCATTTCTGCCGTTTGTTGCCTTGTATTGACCATATAATGTTTTTTTTACCAGAATCCACCAATCAAACGGTCTCGTTAACGTACTTGTACTTCTTCTTTCCTCGAAAAATACTTCGCAAGTCCGGTCCCTTCACAATCCCACTTCTGGCACCAAATGTTACGTTTTTCCCGTGGGTTCTTAACAGAATTACAACTTTGCTATTTTCAACTAATACTCTCTTTATTCACTACCACTGTATACAATTTAACTGACTAAACTAGTCTTATAACTTTACCACTAATATCTATTCAACACTCAATGATTAACTGAACTAACTGACTAACCGACTGACTGACTAACATTCGCCTTAGGTCTGCTTATATATAATCTCAAATCTATCACGAATATTCGGGAAGTATTCCGAGGCCACTCTATATAATTTCGACGAGGCCATCGAGATAATTCCAGCGATCCCGAAACTTCGCGGCCGGCCGGGCGATGATTCATACAGACAGAGAAGCGAGGGGCACGGCGCGGCGGCTAGTTCTATAGGGTAGCACAAAAACGTTCGGATGGTTGTTAGGCTAGCCGTAACAATAGGAAAACTCACAGAAGAAGAACCTGGAAAAGCTTACCTCATAGTTGTAAAAGAACTAGAAAAACAAACAACCTTACAGTTACCCGTTTTATTCAAGAAATATTAACATATATTTTTTTGCCGAATTTAGTTTCAATAGATAAAATTCTTGTCCAGTTATCCGGAGAGGACAGAATTTAAAAATATTTTGTGAAAATTTATTTCATGTAACTTGCCTAGCTCACGGATTAAATAGGAGTGCGGAAATTGTTAGAGCTTCCTTGCCGTTGGTCAATGACCTAAGAGCAAATGTGAAAAAAATATTCATTAAGGCCTCATTAAGAGTGCAGATTTACAAGGTGAATTTGCCCGGAGTACTTTTACCACCTGAGCCTGTCGTGACCAGATGGAGTACCTGGATCCGTGCAGCAATATTTTATGTAGATAATTCCAAGAAATTTAAATTAAGTTCACAAATGTCTGATGCACAGTGCATCCAAAAGAGTAAAGGAGTATTTAAAATGTTAAAGTAGTAGTGTATATTAAGTGTAACTATGTATTTCTAGCAGATAGAATTTTGGAACTAAAATAATCGTGTACAAGTCTACCAGAGCCGATGACTATAATAAAAACATATGTACAAAATTGCTGTAGTGACAATAAAAAAAACAATCAGTTTTAAGGCAGGTCGTAAGCAAAATGTCAAGGAAAACTATAAATAATTAAGCTATTGAACCTGCCTTAGTTTCAAAATTAAAACTTGGCCCTATAACTTCACTAGATGTAGAGAGATCGTTTTCTTTGTAAAAACATGTCCGTGATAAACGCCACAATTTTTTAGTTCAAAACCTTGAAGCACACGCAATAGCTAGTGTGTTTTATAATTTTTCAAATTAATATTAATGTCAGTTTGATATACATTAATATAGGAAAACTGTTCTGTTCAGTAAAATGCTCCCAATCCAATAAACCTTACAATTTCGGTAAAAGCGCTATGGTAAGAGAAGACGAATGGCAAGAAATTAGTAAGTGGATTTTCAAACATAAATTGCAAAGTAAGTAGTGTCATGACTAATGCAAAATGAGATAAAATAACGGAGACTTTGAGCGAAAACGAGGTGGTGGAACACCACGCAATGTAAGGATAAAAATAAATATTGAAATTTTAAGAACAAATTAATATTAAAAGCGTTATATTAACTGGTAAGTTATTACCAGGAAGTCGTAAAAGCCCCAGAATTATTGAAAAAAATCATGGCATAAAACATCTTCAGTAAGGCTAATTGTTAAAGAGCTTCATTTAGAAATATTTAAAAGGAGGTATGTACACGATGAATCTGATAGTTTAATGGATATATCTCTATTATTTTTGAATTTAGGAAAAAAATATTCTGTACCAAAGTTGTTTGATTTCACTGCTTTTACATATGATTTTATATTAATGTATTCATGGTACTTAAAAAAAAGCCACATGCCGACTTTGTGTTTTTTAAATGTAATATGCTTCATTTTTGTGATTTTTAATTTTTAATTATTTCTGCATATATTAGTTTATGATATATATGATGTATTAAAATTTAAAGACTTTCGAAATATTGGAGGTTATAATATTGCGAAATACTATTATTTTTTTTCATATAATTGTTTAAAGGTTTATTTTTCAAATGACATGGCATGATATTTGAAGTCTGATTTACTGATTCATCTTTATTTTTGCTAATATTTTACAAAATAAGCTATTCGATAGTTGAAAGGTTAGTTTGGGTTAGAACAAGAATACGTAAACACATAGGGAAAATGTGTATAATGGTACCTAAATATAACTAATACGAAGAAGTTATTTCAACAGGATCTCTTGTATATAAGAAAACAATAAAGGGACCTTAAAAAGTAACAATACCTAGTTAAGAAATGTACAGAAAAATTGTCGAAGAAATAAGACAATTAAATGAAAATGAGACCCAATTATGAATCCATTGGAACGCCAGAGAAGAATTTATGAGAAATGTGATGCAGTTGATGGGGGACATGTCAGGCATTTAATGTAGTCTACAAATTATACGTTTTATTTATTTTCTTGTTTATGGTTGATAATAAGTTTTAATTAACTAGTATGTTACTTCCAAATTTAGCGAAACATAATTAAAAACTACCTATATATTATAGCTTGCCTTTTTGAAACACTATGTACTAGTAAGATATTTTTCTGAAGTAATAAATTATTTTCATTTGCTTTTAACAAATTTAATATTAACTATATTACGTTAATAATATATTTTTTTATTTAACTTATTTAACTTGTTTTCATAGCCGACTAGTAAAATAAATTGTGATGAGGATGAGCAAGAACCAAAGACATTTAACCTGAAGAGACGGGACAAATGGTTCTTTGTTTTCCCCCAACATTGAGGCACCTTCTATGGTCGATAGATGTAGCGTTGCCAAATTTTAAGTTTACGAGTTACTGTACATACTTTTTCATATTAAATTATAACACTAAATACTTATTTTCTACATTTTTGATTCATCAAATACCGGTTCTGAAGTTCTTACATGTCAATCTCGCAATGCCGCCTCCCTTGGTTCCGCCTTGTTTTACCCCCAAAATATTTATAGTATGCACGTAGTAAAGTAACTGCACCAATAGATTGAGAGCATTAGAGGTCGATGACCGACGGCTCTTCCCCATTCGAAGTATACTACCTTGGTAACGTTTCAAGACCAGTGAAGGCACTGCTGTAAATATGTTTATCTACTTTAATTATATTATATACCTACCTAATACGGGTATTTATTAATACAATAGCTTTATAGAAATACCCTAACAATTTACTGGTTTAGCAAATCTAAATAAATCAATTAGGTACAATTGCCAATACTCTAGATTTAATCTTTTTTTCTAGATATACCAGTTTATTTAGGAGATTTTTTTCAGTGATAGTAGCATTTATAATGAAATTAAAATATATTTTTAATAGGTATTTAATAGAAGAAAATAGTTATTAAGCTTCTTTTTGAATATGTCATTAACCAGATATTTGTCATATTTATATGTTTTCAAATAAAATTTGTATGCTTCAGTTCCTTTTTATTTGTCTCAAAAATAATGATAAGCAATTTATTTTTAGGCTAGCAGTGGTATGATTTAGTTTTTCGTTTAACCATTGAGAGCAGAAAAACCTTATGTGTCACAAAAACGTTTAAATCGGGATAAAATTGCGTATTTTTGGTATCTCATAAATTTCGTGTTCAAATTTGAAATTATTCAGGAAATAAGTTTTCGGAAATTTTATTTCATTATTAGCTGCTGAATAGTATATTATGCAATGACCATTCATTGCAAATGTAAGTTGAATATACTTTTTTCTACGACTGCCCTGAAAATAGACAAAAACGCACTAACAACTGCTCTTGAAAACTGGACATTTCAAACATCGTGTGAAAAGTATACTTTGCACACGGCGTGTGCCTAGTATACTTTTCACACGCTTATTCGGGTATTTAGATTAATGGGCTTCGTCTCCGTTTTAGAGCTTCGCCCTCAAAGGTCCCATTACCAGATCTCTAAAAAAGAGGGCCCAATTATAGGGCTTCACCCCCCGGGAGCCCCTTTTTGCAAAACTGTAGAAAATGGAACTCTTATACCAGGGGCCCCCTTTTAAAACTTGGGGCCCCGGGGGCTCCATTGCTAAATCTGTAAAAATGGGACTCCCGAATCATAGGCCCCATTCTAGGGTTTCGCCCCCTGGGACCCCATTTTAGGGCTTCGCTCTCGGAGCCTGTTTTTCACAATATTTGGAAAATAGGGACCCCACTCCGGTGGCCCCATTTTAGGAGTGTGCCCCTAGTTATAGTTTAGCGAGAATCTCTTACTCACGTAGCATCTTTCATTAGGAATAAAATTTTCTGATAAATCAATAATAAAAATGTTTCCCATATAACATGTAATTTTCTACCACACTTCCAGTGGGGCACCCTGTATGTAGCAGTAGTAGAAAAAGTATAGTGTGCTACACGTGCTGAAAAGACTTTTTACACTCATGAAACTGTATCATTCGTGCGAAAAGTTTTATTTTCAGCACTTGTTGCACAATATACCTACTATTTCTATTTTGGTATCACAAAGAAGTCTTTTCCATACGCAAAGTAGTGTCGAAAAGAAGCTCTTTTCGACACTATTTTTGATGACTGGTTGCTATGATATTAACAAAATTGTGCAATGTCAAAGCTCACTAGCAAAAATGTCGACACAGTTTTGAATGGGATTCCTAGTAATACAGACGTCAAAAGTGACAAGATGGCCGTCCAACTTTTGATGGCGACTTGAATAAATTAATGTTTTTCATTAAAAAACGTGCAAAATAGCACTCTTCGCCCAGTTTTGTTTGGTTTCAAATGGACGTTTTAAAGCCTGAATTTGTGCGACGCGACGCGACTTGTAGCTTTTTGTATTTCGTGAGTGATTTCCTATAAATAGTTTTTATAAACTTTATATCAAAGTAACGATGGTCTTGCGGTGTGAGGTATGCAAAATCTCCAGCTATTATCATCCGAACCTGAGTTTCCACAAGTAAGTAAAAGTAAATGAAACAGTAGTACAGTGGGCACCATTTTGTGATGTGATTAATTAATATTTTATAATACTTACCTATGTATGTGATATTAATGGATAATTTGATATGTTTGCAGTCATTTACCAACCTCTATTAAATCATTTTTGAAGTGAGTACTTCTTTCGTTTCATGGCAGTGGTTTTGCAAGGACACGGAAAAATTTCGTGACACAGCAAAATAACTATTTTGTGTGAACTAACCTTCAGAACCCATATCTAACCCAAACTAACTCAATCTAACCCACACACTATAAATAAAACATAAATATATTTTAAATAATGCTCCCGAATAAATACCATCATTTCAAATTAAACGTATTTACTTTATTGAAATTATTATTATGATGGACACACATTTTCAAAGTCTACGTCTATGAACTGTCCTTGCTTTCGTTCAGGCGGGGGCGGGCAATACTATATTTAGTAGTGGGGACGAAGTTTGACAAAAGTTTGTACACGATACATAAAAATATAAGGAGGCGGGACAATCGTTTTGTTGATATTTTTGCAAGATTTCGGATTTTTATGAATGAGTTGTCGGGTCTCTTTAGGTTAAATGTTTTTGGCAAGAACACTGTGTAGATACACAAAATTGGCTATAAAAACTCAACCGTACGAAATATTGAGAATGTTTTCTTTCAAATTGACCTGTACAATACCACAATTTAACTTCGCTAAGTTTGAACCAACTTTTAAGAGTCTGTATATCTGTGAATAATTTCTCTAAACTTGGAAAAATATTCGAAATAGGAAAATGTGGTAAAATTTTCTGATCCACAGTGAATAGTAAAACTAATGCGTTTGCAATTAATTACGGGTATTACAGACAAAAAATGCATGCAGAATTATTTTTTTAAATGACACCTATTTAATAAATTTAAGTATATCTCTGATAATGTTATCTTATCTAATATTCGGACTTGCAAAAATTGTTTAAGCTAAGAAAAACTTATGTTCGTTTTAATAAATACATTGCATAATTTACTGATAAAACTACCAGCCGCATATACAAAATAGAAGAAAGACATGCGAATAATAGCACTATTAAAACTCCTTACAACAATTTTTTTCCATATAATGTTTATTTCAAGTTTATGCATAATATGTACAGGGTTATTGACTATAATTGGACCAATAGATAACTTTTTTATTTGAAGGATTAGAAAAATGTTTAAATTAGGAAAGTTGTAGGCTTTCGCTCAAAGCGCTAGAATTTGATATCAGAAAAAACAAACGAACGTCGTAAAGCCATCAAAAACGACTTACTCAGGGTTTTTTTTAAATGGTATACCCTATATAATGCTACATATTCTGATTCTACGTAAAATTTCGAGTATATTTCATTTAATACAACATATACCTACATTCAACTGTTTTCGCGCTGTCGATGATTGAAAATCGCACTATTAATATGTTTTCAACGCCATTCATCGGTAAATGCCAGTCGTCAGTGATAATTAAGCATCCGGAAAAAGTTAAAGAGTTTATTTTCACTCATTATGGGCTACACTCAACAAGAACAACTTAATATATTTATGGTATACGTTAATTGTAATAAAAAAGAAGAGGGAAGCTAGGACTTTATATGCAAGGTTGTATCAGAACCTGCAAGTTCCAAGTTTGAATACCTTTGCGAGAGTCTACAGGAAAATAATAAATTCTCAAGATTTTAAAAGAAAAAAAGAATAGTGGGATAACCTGACGATCGTATTCAGCTAGATGCTCCTCTTTATTTTAATGGTATATACAAAACTTGATTTTACTAATTTGTTTCTAAATTTTAAATAATTTTTAGAAAATCCGACTCACTCTACACCTACAGCATGTGAAGCATTAAATACCACATTTTTCAGAGCCCAAAGCACACTCAAGAAGTTCAAATACTGCTTTATAAGTTTTGGAAAGCTCAACAACTTTCCGAAGAAAATAAACGCCAACGACATGAATTTTGCAATGCTATGTTGGAACAACTACGCATGGACGACACTTTTTTTGACAGAATAATATGGACAGACGAAGCATGCTTTGCAACAAAAAGTGTCTATAATAGACATATACCCATTATTGGAGCCAAGAAAACCATCGCCTTGATAAAGCTGTTAAAACATCAGGATGGAAAGCTTTCAGTGTTTGGTGTGGCATTGTTGGTGATAGAAAATTAAGGTCTATTTTTTACGAAATTGGTCTTTTTTTTTATGGCAGTGGCACACACACCAAAGGGAGACCCTCTGGCGCCCGACGAGCGGCGTGTGTGCGAAGATGCTGATTGACACGGCTCTTGAATATTTGTAAGTTGTAATTAGTGGGAAACAGATGTCCTGGGAGTGAGTTCCACAGTGATGCAGTGCGCCAGACAAAGGACTTCTTGTAAAGCGATGTTCTAGGTGTTTCCAGTTGTACGACGAACTGGTGCGCTCTTGCCGTCTGTCGTGACTGTCTGACAGGAGCTGCCAGGGGCGGGATGAGGCGGACCAAATCCTGGGAACATCTGCCGTGAAAGTATCTGTAAAACAGAGATATCTCGGCTACATGTCTGCGATGTTCCAGACTATCTAGATTCCGGGTCAACTCCGGGTCGCCGACGAGACGCACAGCTCTCTTCTGAATGGAATCCAGCAGCTTTAGGGTGTGCTTTGGTGCGGCACCCCAGATATGTGAGCAATATTCTAAGCACGGTCTTATTTGCGCTTTGTAGAGCAAGAGCAACTGCTGCGGTGTATAGAGTTTTTTGTTGCGAAATAGCGCACCAAGCTTCTGGGAGGCTGATTTTGCGATATTAGCAACATGGTCATGCCATGACATATTGCTGTTGACCGAGACACCCAGCAGCCCGATTGACGAGGATGAAGGAATGGTCGATCCTGCCATAATGATGTCAGGGCCCGCTGTATTGGCCCTCTTAGTAAACGTTGCTGCTTGGGTCTTGGACCAAATTTCGGTCGCCCCAAGTTTGAACTTTCTCCAGGTCCTGATTAATTGCTGTAATCTGCTCCTGTCTGCGGTGATGAGTCTCAGTCGCTGGTAAGGGTTGTTCTGATCTAAAATGGGAGACAAGGGTACTGTCATCCGCAAAACTGTAAACAGGATTATTTGTTTCGGTCAGCAGGTCATTAATATAGATGAGGAACAGAGTTGGTGAAAGTATTGCGCCCTGAGGCACGCCCGCGTTGATGCTGAATGTGTCCGAGATGTGTCCATCGACTGCAACGTGCAGAGATCGGCTCTTAAGGAAACTGGCAAGCCAGCTGCAGAGAGAGGCTGGCAGTCCGAAGGACGGTAGTTTGTTGAGCAGTTCGTCATGCCAAACTCTGTCGAATGCCTTTGAAATATCCAACGCAATCGCTCGAGACTCTCCCTAGTTCTCAATTGCCCTACTCCATATATGAGTGACATAGGCCAATATATCTCCTGTCGATCTCTCTTTGCGAAAGCCGTATTGATTATCACTGATTATTTTGTTGTTCTCGAGGTACTTGAGTAGTTGCTGATTGACTACACGTTCCATGACTTTGGAGATTATTGAAAGCAAGGCAATTGGACGATAGTTTGAGGGCGTGGTTTTCTTGCCTTTTTTTGGAACAGGTTGCACTCGAGCAACTTTCGAAGAAGATGGGTAAATCCCTTTTCCGTAAGAGAGAGAAAAAAGCCTAGAAAAAACGGGTGTTAGTTCGTTGGCGCAGTTCTTTAACACAATGGCAGGTATTCCGTCCGGTCCTGATGCCTTTTGCGTATCTAGATTTTTAAGGATTTTACGAATATCACGGTGATGAAATTTGACTTCTGCCATGGTAGTGTTGATGTTCGATATGGTGGGGAGAGTCTTGCCTTGGGGGACGTCTAAGGTAGAGTGCGAAGAAAACATTTTGGCGAGCATGTTTGCCTTTTCCTTGGCTGTAGTCGCCGTGATGCCACGTTCGTCTGTCAAAGGTGGGAGAGACGTTTCAGTAAAGTTGTTACTTACTGCCTTTGCTACCGACCAGAAATTCCTGGAGCCACTGGGGCATTGCAAAAGTTTATTCCTGATCCTTTGATTGTGTTTGTCCTTAGTTTCGTCGATAACACGCTTGCATTCGTTTCTCGCTTCGACAAAATAATTGCGATTTTCAGCGGTCTGATTTTGCTGCCAGTTCTTGTAGGCTTGAGGTTTCCTACCCACAGCTCTTTCGCATCTTCTGTCGAACCAGGGCTTTCCTTTTGATGGTAACTTGATGGAATTTGGGATGTATGCTTCCATTCCTGAGGAGATTACTTGCGTGATCTTTTCGCAGCAGACTGAAGGGTCGTCAGCGCCAAAGCAGACGTCGAGCCAAGGAAAATCCAGGTAGAACTCCCTTAGATCATCCCAGTTTGCAGAATTGTAATGCCAGATTTTGCGAGGCAATGGTGGATCCTTCTGTATGAGTGGCAATTCACTAACCGTTGTAATAAGTTTGTGGTCGGAAGTACCTAATGGCGGACCAACTGTAACTGTGTACTACTCAGGATTGGTGGTTAGAAAAAGATCCAGGAGGGCGGCGAATTCGCCCCTCTCTGAGATTCGAGTTGGTTCGTCTACAATTTGAGTAAGCCCGCAGCTGATGGCGAATGCTTCAGCCTCTCTACCTTCGTTGTCGGTCTTGTTGTGATGTTTGAGCCAGTTGGTGTTGTGGGCATTGAAGTCTCCCAGAACGATTATTTCTGAACTGGGATGATCAACCTGTATTGAGTCAAAAGTGGTAGCTAGTGTTGAAAAAAAGCTTTGGTAGGCTCTATCGCTCGGAGGGCGATAGAGACAACATATAAACTTGGTTAATCCCTTGGTGGTGAACTTGAGCCACATGACGTCAAAGTTGTTCGGTTCGAGTGTCTCCTCGCGGTGACATGAAAGGTCGCTTCGGACAAAAAGGCATATTCCGAACTTATGTCTAAATCGGGTATGTAAGTCGTAACCAGGATAGGGGTAGTTCACTGTTGTTGTTGTAGAACATACTTGTGTTTCTGTAAGGGCTAGTATGTGTTGTCTATTTGCTTGTAGATGTTGGTGTACCGAATTTATGTTTGTATTTAGGCCTCTTATGTTGCAGAAATCAATTCTAAATTGGTTCGGTATCTTTGCTGTCTGTGAAATGCGGAATGAAGGGCTCCCAGGGCCACCCAGCGCCCGGAGATCCGAATGGCCGGGGAGTTTACCTCCGGAATATTTTGATCCTGGAAGCACCATCATGTCCATATTATTATATTCCTACTGTCTAACTGGTGACGGGTATTACCAATTTCTCACTGAAGAAATGAAGAAATTTTTAGATGAATTACTGCCTAACATCCTCAACCGATCTATTTGGCAACAAATGGTGCCTCTGCTCACAACACGGCAAACGTGACTCACTTCTTAAATGCAAAATATGAGACTTGGGTTGGAAAGAATGGTTCAATTCCATGGCTCCCTAATAGCCCTCATCTTACTTCTGGGGATGGCTTAAAGAGCGAGTGCATCATGAATACACATTCCACACTTTAGCAGATTTAAGGCGTAAAATTTTGGAAGAAATACTATTTATTTATTCGAGTCCACCAGAAGCAGTCGTTGAGGGATGCCGTCCATCTCTCAAAAACGTATTATGGTTTTTATGTCGAACAAAACGGAGGTCACTTTGAACGCCTGTTAAAGTGACTATTCAATATTAATTCCACATTTTTTGTAATTAATTCATTAGCTTTAGTTTTATATAAACAATGCTTAAGTTGTTCTTGTTGAGTGTAGCCCATAATGAGTGACAACAAACTTTTTTTCACTTTTTCTGAAGGTTTGCTTAATTATCACTGACGACTGACATTTACCAATGGCTCCATAGAAATTCCGTAATGACTTAAGTAAATTCATATACGAAGGGCGTAGAAAACATATAGTGCGATTTTCAATCATCGATAGCGCGAAAACAGTTGAATGTTGGTATATGTTATATTAAATGAAATACACTTGAAATTTTACGTAGAATCAGAATATGTAACCTTATTAAAAAAAAACCTAAGTTAGTCGTTTTTGACGGCTTTGCGACTTTCGTTTGTTTTTTCTGATATCAAATTCTAACGCTTTGAGCGAAATCCTAGAACTTTTCTAATTTAAACGTTTTTTTAATCCTACTAATAAAAAGTTATCTATTGCTCCAAATATAGTTAATAACCCTGTACCGCCAATTACGTCAAAAGTATGCAAAGGCCGTAGATAATATAGACAAAAGATAAGAATTTTTTTACTAATAATAATTATTCTACTATTCTACTAACGTGCATACCTACAGTAACAGTTTAAAACAAAAAAAAATATTACAATATTTTTTTTTATGTGTAAATTGAGGTATTTGAATGATGAATAATTTAAAAGTGCACAATCGCCTTTACTCCTCGTGTATCTTTTACTTTTACTGCATACATTTCAACGCTTTATCATGATTTTATTTAAAATGTATTTTTCAAAATTAGGAAAGATTTCGAAGAAAAATCAAACTCCTAAAGTTGCAACTCACAAAGTTACGCGGGTATATATAAACATTATTTCAAACGTGCGTGATTTTTTGTTCAAGTCTGCAGTGTATAGTATTTTTATTAAATTTATTCAAAGTATGCTGTGTTGTTTTTTTCGGCGGAACGAAAAATGTTAAGTCACAATTAATACCTAGATCTCCAATAATGACCCTGATATTGAGGAGATCAGAATTCGGTACAGGTTCCATCACTTTTTTGATTCTTCTTGATGACCTCGGCTTCCGGATAAGACAATAAAGTTTGCCAACGACCCAACAGAAGCAGCATCAATGGAGTTGGAACATGATCTCGAATAGGATGAACATATGATGTTTGACCAACAAACTAATATCAAATCAATCTTTAATAGTTTATGTATTATATATTACACTGCAAAAAATCGACCTGAGATAATTCATTGGCTTCAGTGAGTTAACATTTTCTACCGAAAATCGAGTAATTTGACACTTTTCCTCAATTGGATATCATTTTTGGAAGCATTGATTATTGATATTTATTATTAGGGCATATATTAAAAAAGTTTAAAGAAATATCCTTGTTAATATAACAAACTTCATCAAAATTCTCTTTTCGTTATGGAATATTATATACGATTTAAATGGATATTGTTTGTTAATCTCTTCCAAGATTCAGTTACTGATTGAATCGTGGCCATTTTTAGTTATCAATGTGTCGACGCCTTCGCGATCCACGTTCATAAAGGAATTTTGCCAAAATTGCTCTAGATTTTGTAATAAAAACTCAATGTTTTAATTTTATCGTTTAACTTGTTCTGTTAAAAAGTGTATGATATGACACGAGCAATCAAAATGCAACACTACAGCAATATTCGGTCAATATGAAAATTGTCATGACTATGACATATGAAATTTAGCAATTTTAACAGTTCGTTGTCACTATTTACTAGTAAATTTCAAAGCTTATTTTTCATTATTATGACTACTCGTAGAAAAAATATTGTATGAAATGAATGACCATTAAGACACTTGCATTCTTTACGATACTTGTCTTTAAATCTCGTGCCTTAATAGGTATGATTAATTGTTCATTGCATAATACATTAGCATATGCAAAAAAATCTACAGGTTCCTTACTTGATGTCAAAACCACCATCCACTCAATGCTAGGTGTTGTTTTGGTTGTATTTGCCTGTATGTTTAATTTTATGTATTAAATATTTTAGTTGCATATAAAAAAAAGTAAATCTCCAAACGAATTAATTGATTAGTAAAATAGTCAATATTTTGGTAGCAAAGGGTAAATTTGAGCAGCAAAATTAGATCAGTCAAATTAAAACAAATGGTCATCTTTTATTATGTGTATGAACATCTCAATATATAAAATAATCTTCTAAATAGTCATCTTAGAATCTGAAAAATAAGCATTTTCCCCCAAGTAAAGCAAACTATCCTAAAACTTTCATCTTTAACATTTTCCCATTTTTTAAAATAAAAAAGTTATAAGGTTTGTTCACTTTTATTTGGATATCCTTGTACACTACTTATGTAAAAGTAGTGTACAATGCTAAAAGCTTGTCGTGGGAAAGCTAGTGCTTTCAACACTTGTTATACAATATACTACTTAAATTTAAATTTAACTGTTATCGTATATTTTGTTGCTCGTTCATCCATTTTGCATGCGAAATTTTTTGATTGCCATTCGATTAAATTGATGGTTAATAATTAAACCTGATGATCGAATAATTTAATCCTCTGCTAAAATTTCAACTCGGGCGTTATCCTATCTATTTTGCTGCTGGTTCATTCATTTTGATTACGAAATTTTTTGATTGCCATTCGATTAAACTGATGGTTAAATAATTAAACCTGATGATCGAGTAATTTAATCCTCTGCTAACATTTCAACTCGGGCGTTATCCTATCTATTTTACTGCTGGTTAATCCCCTGCTAAAATTTCAATTCGAGCGTTGTCATATATAATTATATGGTTGCACGTTCATTAATTTTGCTGCTCATTCATTCAGTTTGTTCACTAGAATTTTTTGATAGCCATTCGAATGAACTGATGATCAAACAATTAAACCTGATTATGGAATAATTGAATCACCTACTCAATTTTCAAGTCGGGCGTTATACCATATATTTTGCTGCTCGTTCACTCATTTTGATTACAAAACTTTTTGATTGCCATTCGAATAAACTGATGATTAAATATTTAAACCAGATGATTGAATAATTTAATAATCTGCTAAAATTTCAACTCCGGCTTTATCCTATCTGTTTTGTTGCTCATTCATCCATTTTGCTTACAAAACTTTATGATTGCCATTCGATTAAACTGATGATAAAAGAATTAAACCTGATGATCGAATAATTTAATCCCCTGCTTAAATTTCAACTCAGCTGTTATCCTATTTATTTTGCCGCTCGGTCATGTTTGTTTTACTTGAAAAAATATTTTAATTGCCATGCGATTAAACTGGTGATCAAATAATTAAACCTGATGATAGAATAATGTATTCATCTGCTAAACTTTCAATTCGCACCTTATCCTGTCTATTGTGCTGCTGGTTTATCCATTTGGCTGCTTATTCATTCAATTTGTTCAGTACAATTTTTTAAATGCCTTTCGGTTAAACTGATGATCAAAAAATTAAACCTGGTTATCGAATAATTTAATAACCTGCTAAAATTTAAATTCGGGCATTATCCCATTAATTTTGCTGTTCGTTCATCTATTTTCCTTACAATACTTTTTAATTGCCATTTGATTAAACTAATAATTAAATAATTAATCCTGATGATCGAATAATTTAATTATTTGCTTAAATTTCAACTCAGTTTGTATCCTATTTATTTTGCTACTCGTTCATTTGTTTTACTAATAAAAATAAGTTAATTACCATGCGAATAAACTAAAATATTTAAACCTGATGATCGAATAATTTAATCCTTTGCTAAAATTTCAATTCGGGCCTTATTCTATCCATTTTACTGCTCGTTCATCCATTTTGTTGCCCATTAATCCAATTTCTTCACTAAAATTTGATTGCCATTCGATTAAACTAATGATCAAATAATTAAACCTGATTGTCTAATAATTGAATAGCCTGCTAAAATTGCAGTTAGGCCGTTATTCTATCTGCTTCGCTGCTCCCCCATCCATTTTACTTACAAGACTTTTTGATTTCCATTCGATTATACTAATGATTATATGATTATACCTGATGATTGAATAATTTAATCCCTTGCTAAGAGTTCAATTCGGGCCTTATCCTATTCATTTTACTGCCCATTTATCCATTTTATTTCCCATTTATTCAATTCGTTCAATAACATTTTTTGATTGACATTTGATTAAACCGATTATCAAATAATTAAAACTTATTATCGAATAACTGAATCCCCTGCTAAAATTGCAATTTGGGCGTTGTCCTAAATATTTTTCTGCTGCCATGGATGAACGCATTTTGCTTACAAAACGTTTTGATTACCATTCGATTAAAGTGATGATTAAATAATTAAACCTGATGAACGAATAATTTAATCTCCTGCTTAAATTTCAATTTACGAAATCGTAGAGCTGCCATGCTAATATAAAATATTTTCGGGAAAATTTACACTTTGTGTAATATTGCTGTAGTGTTGTCTGTCAATTTACACTTTTTCTATCAATTTACGCTTTTTCTACCGAATTCTACCATTCGCGTCTAGGGACACCATTTTTGAGGCTTCACGCGCTGTATCATGGTATCAAATAATAATCGAGAAAAGAGCATCAGCGACAGGCCCGACAGACTACTGGCGGCTGCAGCTTGCTGAGTGGCTCTACTCGATATTTTTTGTACTCTGACCATGATAATAATAAAGCGAATACCAATCGAATAAGCTATATTGACCAATGACCAATCACGAGCCATTTGCCAGAAGGACGAATATTCTTTGATTTCTATTTCGAAAAGTGAAGTAGCACGTGGTTCCTCTTCTGATATTTAATTGTAGTCTTATTGGTTTTTATCTGAAATTTGTATAAATTGTGACAACAGAAATTTGAGATTTGTTTCCCTTTTTCGTTTTCGATTTTATACCGAATTTCGGTTTCGGTTTTCGGCCGAAAAGTAACTTTCTTTCGAATTTCGTTTCAGTTTCGACCGAAAAGAAAAAACGGTTTTCGGTCGGTCTGTAATAAAAATACTAACGCCACACATTGGGTCAAATGACGGATCTAGCAAGACATGATATGATTTTCACTATGGTAATCAAACCCAATCAAATGTATTGTAGATAGTCCAGTTAGTAACACATACAATTGAAAAAAAATCATTGCATTTTTTTGTAGCCGGGCCCTAAAGTTAAAAATTATTTTGGGAAAAAGTGATGTATTTTTACCGTATTTTTAAATACAAAAATGACACTACATGCAGCATTTTTTCGGTGTGTCGCTGTAAAGTGAATATGGCCAGTAACTACACTTTTCAAAACTACTAACATTTTCCTAACTCTAATGCCCTTTTTATGGTTTAAAGTTTTTTTAATATAGAAAGTTTGGTTTTCGTCTCTATCCTTCTTTGCAAAGCCTACAGAAAAAATAGTAAAATCTCCATCAAAAAATTAAAGAAAATAATCTATTTTACTCAAAAGCAAAAAATTTGGTGCGCCTGCCGGTAGGTGCTAGTATAGGACAGTGTAGCCAGGTCGATTAGACCTGGCTACAGAACATTGTCTCTAGCAGGTTCAAATTAAGTTCTTGGAAATGTTTTAAAATATGTTAACTAAGAGGCTTCTGAGACACCACCATCGCAGAAGCATTACATACCTAAAAATTGGATCTATTCCTCACTTATTTTTTGTAAATGTAAATTTATGAAAATCGGTCAATATTTTTAGCTATTTTCCATTTAAATAAAAGACGTCAAGCAAAATTATGTTTTTAATCTAAGTACTATCCCTGTATGCGAACAAGCTCAGAAACACCGTATTTTCTTCAATCGGTCTATTTGTTATAAGTCAAAACCTCGAACATGTCGATTTTATGTTTAAAGGGTTCACTATTTGGCAATATTGGAATATTTGTAATAACATCACTTTCAAGTGATGAGTTTCACCTTTAAAATGAAATGTGAAATATCTATAGAAGTAAAATTTACCCCTAATATTTAGATAGGGAACATAGGGTTACACCTTGTTTTGAAGGTCTCTCTATTTTTTTTTTACAACATAGTAATTTTTATTTAAATCGATCAGTTGGTTTTGAGACATTTAATAAATGTCTTCGTATATTATATACCTAATACCTAATGTTGCGCATTCAAATTTACAGAACTTACATTAACTAAACCATCTTATTTCAGTAAAAAAACCTGCCCAAAATTTTTTTGCACCTGGGCCCACAACATGAACAATATTAAATGCGCATATCTAAAAAACTAATTGCTCGATTTAAATAAAAATTACCGTGTTGCGATAGAAATCAAAAGACCCTCAAAAAGAAGTGTTACATTACCTATGTTCCTTATATAATTCGAAAAAATCGAAATGCGACTAAACTACGCCTTTTGCAAATAAAATCAACGGGTCCGTAGGAAATTTAAAAAAGATTTAAAAATGTGAAATTTCAATGTTTATTTTATCGATGCTAATTTGAGCCACAAGTATCTCAAAAACTAATTGGCAGCTTATCAAAATAACTTAAAGGCAATCTAAAGACTTTTCAAACATGGTACCACACGACCCATGAGCCCTATTATTTACATTTTGGTGGTGAGACTCACCTCTTGAATGTGGTGGTTTCTACAAATATTGCAATGTTGCTGAAAAGTGTCCTCTTTGAAAACAAAATCGACGTGTTCGAGGTTTTTTTTTAATCGTGCTCTAAATACCTACTTTAAAAGGCCTCAGTTTTCGTGTTTGTGAATCACACTGTATCTAACGTAACTTAACCTAATATAACTATCAATTCTAACCAACAAAGTAATAAAACAAGTAAGGAGATGAGGTTAGGAATCTTATTACTTTTAATTATTTTAGTAGTGCCGCACTACATCTTTTTTAATTGTAATTCAGAAAATCAAACAGATAAGGGAACATGTATTTCAGAATAGGAACTTGTAATTCAGAAAAGAAAAATTGAATTTCAGAATCGTAAATTTAATTTCAGAATAGGGAAAATTAAATTCAGATTAGGAAGTTGAAATTCAGAAAAGCAAAATTGTAATTCAGAATAGTAAATTGAATTTCAGAAATTGTAAATTACAATTTAGAAGAGGGAAATTGTATTTCAGAAGGTGTAAATTTAATTTCAGATAATGAAATATATAATTCTAAATAGTATAATGCACCTCACGATACGCTATGTACACAGTGTGAGAATGTCGCATTGCATCTCGAACCTGTCATAATAATAGATAAATGATATAAAACTTTTACGATAATCAAATTTAATAATATCGTTCTTTACATCTTTATAGTAGAAATACGAAAAAGTGATAAATAATGGAGGTGAAAGATAAATGTGCAATTTGTAGGATATCTATGAAAGAAACCCAGTAGTTAGATTGTGAAGAGCCTTTAAGGGAACCAACTTGTCCTCCTTGCAGAAGTGAGTATGAGGAAGAAGTAGAATTTGCTAGAATTATTTATAAAAAAAAAACTCAAATCAAGACAGACAGCGAATAACAGCATGCGCAAACAAAGGAGATGATTGGGTAATCCTAGCTCAAACCTTGAGTGTAAAATATAAAACTGCATTTCACTAAGTACGATCGGGAAGAAATAGTATGCTTAAAAAGGGTGGAAACAAACCTAAACTAATGAACAAATAGATTTGTTGATATCATGGGTTGAGGAAACCTGTGATAAAACAATAATTAAATAATTACAAGCGAAGGTACAGGCAGAATTTAATAAGCCTATCTCCAATACAAACATTGTAAATTATTTGGAAGGAAGAGTATTCACTATGAAACAAGTTCATACAGAACCATTCTCTATGAACACTTCAGAAAATAAAATTAAACGTGCTGATTATGTGCGGTCATTTAATAATTTTGTCCGCTAAGGTAAACAAATTGTTTGGGTCAACGAGACAAACTTCACCTTATTTTGTCGACGATCAAAGCTGGTTATCGGGCAGCTTAATAGCTTCCGTCAGCTCGAGGTCCGAATAGTCATGTAATTGATGCTATTTCTGCTGCTGGTATGGTAGCAACGGAACGGAGAAGAGGGTCCTTCACGGCGCTCTTAGCAAATGAGTGGATCCAGAAATTAATGAGTACATGGGAAGAATTGGGCAATTGCTTGTCGGATTTAGTCATTGCGTGTGATAACGCTCCCTGTCACTCTAGGCTAGAGGTTGTTATTAATGAAACGGAAGCTACTTTGTTAAGATTATCTCCGTATTCGCCAATGCTCAAGCCGATAGAATCAATTTGGTCAAAATTAAAAATGGGCGTTCAAACCAATCGTAGAGTCCCTGAGGTAATGACTCCAGGTATTCAAGAGCAGAGGTTTCCAATATTTGGAGCAAATCATTCACATAAGTAAAGAGACACTAAAACAGAGTTTTATCCACAATACCGAAACAGAATATTTGCACTCGACGCGCGTTTCGCTAACCATGTTAGCATCATCAGGAGATGATTAAAACTAAAATTAAAATCTACCTAACTCTCCTGATGATGCTAACATGATTAGCGAAACGCGCATCGAGTGCAAATATTCTGTTTCGGTATTGTGGATAAAACTCTGTTTTAGTGCATGTTGCCGAAGGTTCCAAACTCCAACGTAGTAAAGAGACAATTATGGGTGGCGACTGCGCACGTGCAGTCCAGCACTCAACCACATTCTGTGCCGCAGCGTTAGCATTAGAAGATATGCCAGTTGGTCAGTGAAAGTTTAAGTTGCGTATAATTAAGATATCTATGGACATATTTTTAGGTCATTTTCCTGAACGGATATTAATTTTTTAACCTTTGTTATAAGATACAATTATGTGTAGGGTTGTTATGTTAAATGTGACTTTATATTAATTTCCTAAGCTTATAGGTACTGAATAAAAACTTAATTTTTCATTATTGAACCGCAAAAGCTTTATTATATGAGACTCTACTGCAGTGGCGGATTTGCAGTCTCGGCCGCCCTAGGCCCTAAGCTATCAGCCGCCCTTTTCTCAGCATCCACCATATAGACTACATAATGAAATTACTTTATTGCCAACTTTTATATAGTATACACAGCTTGGCCAGTAAATAAGATAGCCTCAGAACACATGTTTGTTGACCTCAGCTTTGCTTCGGCCGACAATTACATGTGATCTGAGACATGTTTTACTTTACTGGCCTAGGTACGTAATATACTATTTTTGACACGATTGGGGCCGCCCCTAAATCTGGCCGCCCTAGGCCCGGGCCTTAGGGTAAATTCGCCACTGCTCTACTGGTGATAAAGTAATAAACGGGGGATAGCAAACCCCGCTATAGAAGACAAAAATTTAATAAAAATACTCATAGATATTTACTGATTCTGAATTACATGTTATCAATTCTGAATTACATATTCTTATTTCTGATTTTCAAAATTGCATATCTGAATTAAAATTTATATTTTCTGAAATTGAATTTCCCTTTTCTGAATTACATTTTCTTATAATTACAAATTCCCGTTTCTGAATATTATGTTCCTCTTCTGATTTTAAAATCCCATATTCTGATTAGTTCTTACATATTAATAACTTCCTATTCTGAATTTCAATTTCCATCTTCTGAAATTTAATTTCCCTTTTTCAGTTACATTTTCCGCTTTCTGAATTACAACTGAAAAAGGTGTAGATC